>WBNO01020414.1:16898-65779 GCA_013400575.1 Peucedramus taeniatus | reverse complement strand
AAAAGAAAAGAAAAGAAAAGTCAATTTAGTGTTTATTTACCCACAGGTTTACAGTAAGCAGAAACTAACCCAAATCACAATGAGCTGAATGAATCTGGCTTTAGGCAAACTTTGCCTTTCCTGGAACAGCTCAGGAGAGTCAGGGGGGCTGGTTTGAGCAGGGGGTCCCTGCCATACGGGTGGGGACAGAAGGCTGTCTCAGCTGTGCCCTCTCCTTCCCACTGGGACAAACATGGGAACTGAGTAACAAACACAGAAAGGAAGAGAGTTTTGCCTCTGGACATGTTAGGTCAAGTTCCCAATGTTTTTATTTCCATCTCTGTAGCATTGTCTATTTAAAACAGCAGGTGTTTGAGCCTGTGCCCAGTTTCTATTGAGCAAATTTATAAAGGATTGGGACACTTTAAACTTTTTCTGCCAGCCCTGATGCATGACTCAGCATAGCACAAACCAACTCACATCTAAGCTGCCATTGCTGTCCACAGGATTATAGCAATCACCACCAGAGGAGGGGTTTTATCCCTCACAGCATCTCCAATTTATGCAGGAATTATATACAGGCTGTAGCAAGTATTTACAAAACTGGAGATGATAACAGTATCTTTAGGGTCACAAATATGAGCTTTTCTTCTAAGCTAGGAAGCTACCGAAAAAAACTCAAAAAAAAGTGCATAATTGTGAATACTCTAACTATAACCCCCAAATATTCAGATGCTGTAGCTTGGAGTACAACATCAAATATTGTGAGAGCCATGATAAAAAACCACAAGACTTGGTAACGATGGAAGTGTGGCAGTCCATTAAATTGTAGCATTTTATAATCAGGCATCTGGCATTCTTAACCATCCCAGCCCCAGGGCCTGAGCTCTTCCCCCATGGCACCCAGAGGCCGCAGGGACTGCCAGGCTCAGAGCTCAGAGCCTGCCAGGACAGGTCGTGTTCCTCCAGCAGGGCACAAAGAGGAAGGAGCTGGAATGAACTGCCTTGGACAGAGGCTGTGCCAGCACTGCCACTGCCCAGACTGGCCAGCATATGTCAAATCAAGGCAGAGCTGGTCACTGAGCTGGTCACTCTGTTTCACACAGATGAACAGCTCAGGATTTCGACAGTGGCTCTTTGGAGGTATATACTCACTAAAGTGCAGCTTAAAGAAAATTGGTCTAAACATCTGGCTTCCTGGCTTGTGTGTTTGTCAAAAGGTACCTTCATTAGGTGATCTAAAAGCAAAACTACATTCTACAGAAATGAGGAATTTGACATAAAATCCAGAGAAAAGTAAGGAGCTAGGGAGACTGAAATAAACCAAGCTGTCCTAACAGAAACTTTTCTTTATATGTGTTGGAAAAGTGCTTCTCTCAAGAAGGCTTTTTATTTGCTTTTTATTCTTTGATAATTTTCACAGCAGAGAAATGCAAGACTTGAAGCTGTGCATGTGCACAGAGCAGATCAGATGCTCAGCTGGTACAAATCCCTGACATCAGTGGAGCTCTGCTGATACACCCCAGCTAGATGTCTGCACTAATATGTCTGTAGACCACTCGTGAGAAGGCTGCTTGGCACTATTTGGCCACAAATGCCTGCAGTTGCCCAGGGATGGCCTCCCAGTGCAGGAGTCAGTCTCACTGGGTACCTCTGCATCCACTTGAGCCCCTTCTGAGCCCTTTCACGAGGGTGATGATGCTCAGACCACTTATGATCTTTGAGCCAAAAATTCTGTGGGATTTAAATAGATTTACACACTTACAGAAATAAAAGAGGGGTAAAATAATTTATTCCCTTTGAGCTCAGTCACTGGTAACCACTTAGGGCTTAAGAAGAATCTTTTCCTCCAAGCCAGTTTATTCTGTAAGATATTTTATCATGAGGTCCCCTGACGTGGGGGTGGCAACCTCTGAAGAAGGGATTACAAACTCACTAGACCTTCAAGTATGACCTAATATGACAATTCCAGCATTTCTATCAGATATTGAGTGGTGCAGAGCATGAAAAGTGTACAACTACCTCTCTTCTAGTCATTTATTCTTTCTAATGGATCCTGGGGATAATGAATACTTTAGCGTCTGTTTATAACAGATAAATGTTCTACAATAATGCCTCTCACTAAGAAAACATAATTTTAACTATGTAAGAGATTAAAAATAACTAGAGAAATATTGTGACAGATGGTGCTGTTCATGCTGCCTTAACATTTGGGCATGTTCTGTCTAATGTTTCTTTCATTCTCCTGATTCAGAACAGAAAATCCAATTAAATTAAGCATGTTGTAGCATTTCTGACATTTTTTTTCTTGTTTTGTTCCTTCATTTGCTGATGAAATCAGTCTGAATTTAATGCTCAGTTTAGATGAGGAATACAAGGCCAGGGGAGTCATTTACTCTGAGCAGACGTTATGAAAATTTTCCTGCCACACAGTGAACTACTGCAGAGGGCCAGCACACTTCAGGCTCTGTGGTTTTCAGTCCTTTACCTCTTGAGGAAATGCAGTGAGCTGTGCTAAATAAGTGATCATTTTACTTAGGGAATATAGCTAAAATTTCCCAGGGGGATAGGGAGCTACATGACACTGGATTTACATTACATAATATTTTCCTATGGTTTTCCCCATCTTAGAGGTCTTATGCCTGCCTCTTTGGAAGGTACAGGAGAGATGATAGCCCATTCCCAAATTTCTGTTCAAGCTGAGTTAGCACAGTACACACTCAAGTGTACCATCAGTAGACATGTTTTGACCATAGCTGTCACAGGATTTTCTCCACCAGAGAGGGAAGGACACAGGTGTCACCCCGTTCCTGCCTTTGGTCATTGCTCAGGTATGAACCAGGTGTTTGTAGCCCAAAAGTCACTCTTATGCCTTTTGGAGAAAATCAAGTTCTCAGTTTTTTTACCAAATTAATTCAATTTCAACCTATTTTAGCTATTCTTGGACTGCATCAATATTAATTATTATAAACTTTGTACAGACAATTACATCAGACATAAGTCATTGTCAAGTCTGACACAAAGTTTGGATCCTGCTGCACCCAGGCTCCATAAAGATTTTAGAAGTTTTAGGGTGTCCTGTCTGAAACTCATGACTCAGTGTGAGGGTCTTCCTTACTCTTTGCATCTCTGGTCTCTGTTGAACCATTCTAACTGATTTCCATGCAGTAATTAATAAAGTGACCTTTGCCACTGCATTTATTAAATCTTGTCAAACCACTGTTAAACTGTGTTAAAGTCCATCTAGCTTATGGAACTCTGACAAATTACTATTTTACCTCAATAAAAGATACAGTTGCTTCTCTTTTTTAAGTGGGTTCCACTCCACTTATCCATGACAAATTGGGATAGGTGGAAGGATCCTAAATCTGTATTCACAATCCAACCTGGCAGGGGCTTTTAAAGAAATCTCCAGTCCTTTCTCAGCATGAACAATGGCCTTTACTATGCATCTTACACAGGTTCTTCCCTATATGTTTTAGAAAGGGGAAGGGTAGGAGGAATCTGAATTCTTCTCATTCAGACTCACAGGCTGGCACCAGACAAGTCTGCAGTGGGAGCCCTATATAAGGATCTCAATGTATTGATTTTATTTCCTTATTTCAGCACTATCAAAATGTTTTCTCCATTTTGGGCATGGGCATGCAATTCTTTGTCATGGCATTGAACTCTCACTCATTTGAACTAATCCCACAGGTGTCCAGTGGGCTCCTAAAGGGAGTTAAGTTAATGCTTTCTCCAGCTGGTGCCTCAATGCTGGAAAGTGGAAAACACCTCTCTGCTGAAAAGCAAAGGGCTCAATGAGATTCAGTCTGGCTGTGTAAAGCTGCCTGCACCTTTTCATATGAAGAAATTCAGAGAGATCTACACACACAACACAGCACAGTACAGTGCTCAGTGCTGTCCCTGGGAGGCTCTGTGGACTGGCAACACCCAAGCTCCCCCTCCCACCCCAGTCCTGCAGGGCTGCCTGAGGACACAGGCTGCAGTGCTCATGGGGGAGATCAGAAACACAGCCTGAGAAAACAGCTGCAATTTCCCCTGAAGCTCACTACCATGAAGTAACATATGAACACACTTTGGCCATTCAATCATTTTTAAGTATTTTGTCTCTACCACTCCCAGAGGAAATTTCATTCTGTTGCTTGGAGAGGTGAAAAAATATGCAATAAATCATTTCCACAGAGAAGAAACAATCCTGCATCTTTAACTTCAGCTTTGGTCCCTAAATATGTCCAGCTCCCTTTATAAGAAAGTAGTACTCAGTAGGAGTGAGGCTCCTCTGATTGTTATTCAAAGAATTGCAGCTGAAAGCTTGGTGACCATATGAAAATTAAACTTAAGTTGTATTGTAACTGAACAATCTCCACTTTCTATGTTTTTTCTAGGTATTTATGTATGTGCTCCTTTATAGACTGAGAGTAGCACACCTTGGAAAACTCCTTTCTTACAATTAGCAAAACCCAAAGAAAAGGAGCTAGACTTTAAAAAGATTCAGTTAAGTGTTTTTCTTTGATTTTGTAATTGCTATTGCAGAAATTCTTTATTCACTAGACTTCCAAGATGTTTCTGTGATATTTCCATGCAGCAGATCCTATTTTATCCTATCAAATAAATAAAAAAATGCAATCTGAAGAAATCTAAAAATATATGATCCTCTCCATATTAATATGAAATTATTTCAAGTGAATACAAGCTGCTTTCCTCCCTCTATTCCTCTCTACATTTTGCAGGTTTTCATTTTCATTCCCTACATTACTTTTGGAGGAACAGGTATCTTATTTTTAAGATTATATAGGTGATTTGCTTGTGGGCTTGTCTGTCTGTTGCACAAGTACCTTTCCTGGTGATTTGGCAGGATTGAGTTTCTATAGCATGAGAGGTTAATGATTTTTGGATAGTGAAAGGAATGATGAGGCTAATGAAAGGAAAAGTGATGCACAAGCAGAGAGTCATAAAAGAGGAGGCAGACACAAAGGATCAGGGGGCTATGGGGTGTCTCATAAGAGTCTAGGGAAGTTAGCCATCCTGCCTTCCTGCAGGGAAATGACATAGAACCACAGAACTATGAATTCTTCTGGCTGCCAGGGCACACTGTTAACTCATATTTAACTTGCCATGAACACGATCCCCCAAGGTTTGCAGGGGAAAGACAAGAATTTATCTCTGCCCTGAACGAGAGAGAACTCACCACTGTACCTGCAGAAATCCCAAATGCCTCTCTCATTCAGGCAGAGCTGCAGCCAAAAGAGCTTCTGCCACTCTGCTCTGCCTGTGGATTTTCAATTACTACCAGATCAGAAAGAATTCTCAGCTGACTGCAAAGCTGAAGCTCCTGTTTATCCTTGCTGCTCCTCTGTGCCCTGGCTGTCCATCAGCAGCCACTGCCTCCCTGGCCCAGGGAGCACTCCTGGGGCAAGGGCAGGAGTCTCTTCATGTGCTCTGGACAGCACTTGAGATACAGAGCTTGAGAGCTGGAAACCCATAATAGCCCCTATTCTGCCAAAGCCTTTCAGTTTGCTCTACTACTGATAACAGCTGAAAACATTTTCTCACTGCATATGTGTGTTCTTTCCTTATCGTCTCCTGTATCTTCAGAAGCAAAGATAGTGGGACTGGTACGCTAACATCTGTTCTTTGAATAATTACCTTTCTGGGCAGTGTGGATTTGGGGAAATGGCCGTGTCTCACCCAGCCACTCACACATTTTCATCAATAAAAGCTTCAGTCTGAGAGAGTATTTTGCATAAGCAGAATTAATCAGCTTGGTCCTGCTCTTGTGGTCATGGGGAGCTAAGATCTTGCACAGATTTCATGCACTGTACAGAAGCTTCACTATGACAAAACAGTGAGAGAGAGCACATAGCTAAAACTCCTTTAGAGAAGCAAATACTAGACAGCAAATAAGAAAATAAGCAGTAGTACTTTCCACTAACTGCTGTGCATGCTGCCAAACTTTATTTTCTCGAAGCAGAAAAGCAGACCTGAGTTTTTTTGCTTTTAGGGGTCCATTATATTTTTGAACCATATTTCCCAATGGATTTATGTGCCAAACAAGTCAGCATCAATGATGTCAACCAGGGAGTTCTAGCATTCTGCAAAATGCCAAGGATTTTCTGGCAACCAAAAGTAACCAGGTATGGGGGACTAGACAGAAGGGATATTTTCACTGAAGATCCAGTCAAGAGTATAGCTGTCCTTCTTTTTAATGGGATTTCCTTTGCAGTTGCTCAGATTTTTTGAAATCTAAAGCTTTATTGTTACAAATACTGATGCAGTGCACACCTCTGTGACAAACAATTGTCAAAGCCATCGGCTTCTGCTGCCAATTTATTCAAAACATTAGGTGAAATAGACCCTCACATGTCTGAGTGATTGTCTCTTTGAAAAGAGTTCTTAAAAAAATAGATGTCAGGTTCTTGGTAAGTCTCATTATTTACTCTGGGCTACGACATCTGAAGGTAGATTTTGCATCTGGCTGCTGTCACAGTGAGTGAAGTCAAAACATCCTGCTCTAGCTTTTGTTTACACACTGCAACCAGCTCCCCAACCCCGTGTGCAACTTGAAACACAGCTAAAACCTGCTTAAATATGTGCTCCCTGACATACTTCTCCTTGCCTAAGATGGACTATAGCTGTGATCTCAACTGACAGAGAGAATGCTAGCATTAGGTTTGCAAACAATGCTCAGAAAGCAGGAGGACTTATTTAAAAAACAAAAGTACTTGGAAAATCTGCCAACCAATGCTTCAACCACTATCATGGGGGTTCTGCAAGAAGACATCTCAAATTTCACTCAGAGGTTCTGTTTGGGCAAAAAAATCAGTTCGGGAGGAACTGAGCACTTCTGCCCTGATGGGGGCACACACTGAGCATGGTGAGGGATTGTTGGAAGGGGTGAGGCAGCTCATAACTGGAGCAAGGATTAGAGCTGAGGTGGGCTGCAAAAAAGCCCCTCAGAGTGCTCTCATGTGCTCTCTGGGGGTGCTGAAGGAAAATTTTTCCCTGGAGAACTGGTGCTCTCCTGAGGCTGCTGCTGGCCTCTCTCTGTACCTGACTGGGGCCCCTGGAGCTGATCCTGGGAGGCACCTAAATCTTACCACCAAAAGTCGGGAAACCAAGAAGAAATCTGATATTCCAAAGTGACTACATGAGATAAATTCATTGTCCTTCTAATATAAAATTCAGTAGCCAATTATTATTTGATCTGCTTGCTTTTAACACATCAAGGAGCTGGGAGAGCAGTCTGCTGCTCTCCTTGAGTGGAGAGCTCCTGAGCAAAGCAGAGGTTTCTGTGCTGGCAGCCACCTTCCCTCAGCTGCTCCCAGAACATTCCTGCTTGGCAAAGGCACTGAGAGGGTTTGATCCTGCTAAGTGCCAGACAGAAGAGGAATGAGGAGTAGGGACAGACAGATCCTGTCCTTGAACACACCAAAGGGTTGATCATTCAGCTGATTTTTCACTCCCGCCTTTCTCTCTCACCTGCAGGTGAGTGATGTTCTCACTCTTACTTCAAATAAGTGTGTGAATAACCTGATGTCTTCCTGAGGATCGATTTTCCAGTGGATAAGACGCAAATGAAGGGTTTATTTTAAAGGTAGACAAAACCACACATGTTCTATTCTGTAAAATGCTCTTCCCATGGAAATTAAAAGCTGCATTATTTGGACAAGGATTACTCATTGTTTCCCTTTAAAAATGTAAGACTGGAACCAGGATTCTGCTACAAAACTTTATCCTTAGTGAGAGCAAGTTCCAGTGGGAAATGTGGTCTTTCATGTTTGTAATTTAGGGATGATGTTGGTCTTTACTACGCCACAACAAGACTTCAGAGAAGAGAGTGAAATTTGTATGTAATATTAATATATAGATGCTTCTCATCTCAGTCTTTGTTCCTGATTTAACATTTGCATGAAAGCCCACTGCTAACTTATTTAGCATTTCAGCCTCATAGAGAAACTGTGTTTCTTATTAAAATGCTACTACATTTTCTTTTGAGCCTGATCATTCTCTGGTTTATTGTGCTCAGCCTCCTGTGATGAGTGTGTCCTCTTTAGCACAATGTGCAACCAGTAATTTTAATGTACAAAGATCACTTCAGCTGACTTATCCTTGGAATGAAGAAAAGCTTTGTTCTTGTGCCTGGGAACTTTTTTAAATGCTTATGTTCATGTCTAAATGTTTCCAGTATCACAGTATTCTGGTTTTATGTTCCATGCAACAATTTTAATTGGAGTAGACTTTATGTTCAATTCTAAAATTATGATGTTGGAGGATAATAACATCCACATTATCATTTCATTATCCAGCTTAATTTCTTAAAAATAATGAGTTTGAATTTTTGTAACAAATGAGTTCTCTGAGGCCTCAGTTTGAGTATTCATGAACTGAGATATGTTAGTCACATTTAACAAAAGGAAAATCATTAATGAAAGTGAAGGAGGGATACTGTGCTAAGCTAAAGCTACATTCACACAGTCTTCCTGATATTTCAAATCCATTCCCATCACATTAATTAGTTCCTACTTCATGGAGTCAATGCCAGTTGGTGACATTAACTATAAAACCTATAAAAGGTGTCCCCTGGTTTGCTCCCATGTATATCCAGTCATAGTTGGAGAAGGAGCAAAGAAAAAAGACAAGATTTTCAGCCACTTCAAATGATTCCTTGTTGGAAGTCCCCAGTAGTTCACAAGATGTCTCTCCAGCAAGGTTAATGCCATATTATAGAAAACATGGAAATCCATGTTAGCTAATCCAATACTATTTCCACAGACAAGCAATTATTCAACTCAAGGCTTAAAAAATAAAATATCTTCTCATGTCTGTGTGGCTCCTTGATTCCTATCAATAAGTAAAAATGCTAATTTTCTAGAGTGTCTAGACACCATGTTAAAAATCTAGCACTATGAGATCAGCATATGTTGAATAAAATTATTTTAAAGTTCATGAAAGCTTGCAGACAGCTTGAGCACCCTCAGACACAAGATGGGAAAGAGATGGAGAGAAAGAGGATGGAAATCGTATTCTTGGCCACTATGCGTAGGACAAGAACAATGGAATTATGGAGAAAATTTAAGTTGAACATAAGAAAAATGTTGTAATGATAAGAATACTAAGAATGGGACTGGACTGTAAGGTTAGAGCCTTGCCATCATTTTAGGTTTTTAAGAACAGCTTAGAATGATAAATTACTCTTGACAATTCTTTAGGTATAGTTCATTCTGCCTAAGGGACAAGAAATGGACTCAGTGATTTCTCAAGGTCTCTAGGAGAGTTTTATGTCCATCATCCTCTCTGGGTGATTCTACAAAACTGGTACCACAAGGAACTTGAGCTGAACTGATGTATCTAACTACCAAATCTATGTCAATGTCAATCTGCCATGTGCAGTCCCTATAACAGATAGATTTGAGTAGAGCAGTCCTAAAACAAAAAAAGACCCTTAGATTTTGACCTGTATCAGAGAGCTGCTAGTGAAACATCATTTTTGGTGTTAAATTGATGTTTATGAAAACATCCTCTACACACTACCTTAGACAAGGAAACCCTGTCCTGAGTAATGCCCAGCTACCAATTTGGGGTCACTGGGTAAACCCAAATATCACACAGCTGACCAAATTTTCTTTTCAGGCTTTTATCACAGCTCAGGTTATCATGAGCTCCAGCACAGCTGGTTGGAAAGCAGGGGTGTTACAGCTCCCAGTGTGTGAATGTCTGCTGGCCCTTCAGAAGGGAAAGGAATGGGCTCTGTCCCAGCTCCTGCCTGGGAACAGGCAGTGAAGGAACCTGACTGGCACTGTAAACCACCCTCCCCATTAGCCTTCACTGCAGACCCTGCTCCAGAAACCAGCAGAGCCCAGAGCTGGGGCACTGAGACATTTTTGTGCAAGGGTTATTGCTGACAACACAGGAACTGTAAATTAGAGACAGGAATGGAGCAAGACATCAAGGCCCCCATGGCACAATCTTAAAAGAATTTAATATTCTGAGTTATTTCACTTTCTACTGTATCCACATGCCATTTATAATACAGACAAAGCAATATACAGAAAACAAATTAGGTGCAATTTTCATGCTAATTATGCTACATTCATCTATCCTTTTGTCATATTTATTTTTATATTGTGCCTTTAAAACATAAAAAGACAATAATATTAAAACACACAAATTAAATTTTAACACTGTTTTGCCTTCTGCATTCCCTCTATTTTGCATAATAATTCCCAGGTGACATTTTATCTTGTCTTCTCACTTATATTCACAGATGACAGAGTTATTTATTCCTTTGGCTGAAGCCTGGGGGGTTCTTTTCAATCCTTGCACAGCAAAACCTTGAATGAGAGGTGCAGGTGTTTTGAGCAAGGACAGGAGGAGAAATTAGAAGGTCTAATATTCTTTCACTTGTGACTGTGCAAGCCAGGAGTAATATAAATGAAGTTAAGGAATTCACCAGTTTTACAGTGATGTATGTGTCTGGGAAGAATTGGATTGATCACCAGCATTGATACAATATCATGTCACCAGTTGATCAACCAATTCTTTCTCATTGCTGTTACATTTTTCTGAGGCAAATTAAATTGTAGATTAAATCCATCAACAAGTCCTTGAGTCAGAATACAGTTGCAGCTATTTACAGCTGTTTTAAAAACATGTTTCATAAAGGGGCCCAAGTTGAAAATGTTGTAATTTATTTATCAATGTTCTTTAATATTTCAGGCTGTTCTGATTATCATTTTTATTTATTTATATATTTCAGGGTTTATTAAATATGCCCATCATCCTCTCTGGATGATTCTACAAAACTCATATCACAAGGAACTTGAGCTGAACTGATGTGCCTCAACACCAAGTCCTTCCCAATCTGTCCCAGGAATACCATATAGAGCCCCTGTGAAATCACAACATTCAGAACCTATCTGAGAGCAGGGAAATAAAATTTTATATTTAAGAGCTCTCATGGATCTCTTACCCAGGACTCAAAAACCTTCAGTCTCTTGAATTACATTTCCTAAAGGATCTTTCTAGCAGTGAAGAAGAGCAGGATGGGGAGATTTCTACTCTAGCTGGAACATTATATCATCTTGGGCCTCATAGGCTATGAAATAACACAGGTTATATCCATAATGATGCTGGAAAAGTGCTGAATCTCAGACTGACACCCAGCTTATATCCTGCTTACATCTTAGAATAATCCTTGGCTTCACCTCGTAAAGGACAACCAGAATGAAAGGGTTTATGTCAGAATATTTGCTGTTTATCCCTTAATCTTTTTTCTCCAAAAGTGATATTTAATTGAGAATCTACCATTTTCTCTATTTAGAGGGACTGGAGCTGCATCTGCTCTCACAACTGCAAGTTTTGTTACTGTTTTCCTAAATATGGTTTCTTAGACACATGTGCTGAAAACTCAGTAGTCACAGAAATTAGTCTAATTAGACTAGATTAAAATTACTCTCCCAAAATTATTGCTGAGCCAAAGTTTGATGCAAATTTCTATTTGTTGTTTATAAGCCCCATCTCAGCATCATGCCAAATTTCACATCTGTTCATGCTAAGAAAGCAAGACTGGTAGTGATGCCTCAGGTTTTAGCTTTTATGTTTTTCAGATTCTGTGCTGCTTTGGTGTGTAAGTCTGGGCTTCACATTAGGGGGTGGTGAGCTCTCTGCACAGAGCAGGGAGACAAAACAATTCCTTGTCTAGCTGGGGACCAAGGACAACCAATTCATACTTCAGGCTCAAGAGCATAAACAACAGTGGACTGAGAAGAGAAAAACAAGAAGGATGGGACTTCATAACCCAAAGCTATAATTGGACAATTAAATCCAATATGCAAATGGAGCAGAACTTATCAAAGTGACAGACCCCGTGCCCGCTCGTGCATTTTTGTGACCATTTTGGTTCATCTTGGGTGCAGCCCTGGCTGGGCTCTTGTGCTGCCCAAGGTGGATCCATTGAGGCCAATAAATCCCTACTTTATTCTTTAACTCTGTCTAGTCTCTGTTCTAGGTCAGCCCTCACAAGGCATCAGTAGCACATCCCTGCCTTATTCTGAAAGTCACCTGCTTGAGACACAGCCTAATCCACAGCAGATCCAGGGAGAATCATGATGAGAAATTCCAGGCAATGTCAAAGGTCCAGCTGAGCAAAGCCAAATGAGCAGAGCCCATGACACGTCCCATATTACAGCTAACCTCATGTTCCATAGTAGTTTGAAACAGCACAGAAGGCAGCTGGCAGGGACTTGCTCATCTAACCAGCAAGCTACAGACAGATGTTGTGCATGAAATAGGAGCCATTGCCATTGACACATCTCACATGCCAGACAGTGGGGCAAAGTGACTCAACCTGACACGGAGAGGAAATTGTGTATGACATGTCCTTCACTTCAATGAGTAACTTGTCACTTCTGGCCCAACTTTTCATCTGAAGCATCAAATGCTATGTGACAGGACTTACATGTGATTTCTGGGGTGCTAAAAGTTTGCTTATATGCACATAAACACACTAAATATAATAAAAGGCACATGACTATGCAACAGGAAAACAGAATTTCTGCACTTAAGTGTATTATTGGAACCCCTTATTAAGATTTTCAATTTTTTGATTTATTAATCTCTTTTTGAATAATACTTCTTATAACTGCTGTCCACAAGCATTAACAATCATATTCTAGAGATGTAATTGCCAATTATTAATTCCTTCTTACAAATCATTGGTTTCCTTCCAACAGTGGTGTTTCTAACTGACTGGACTGAAACATGATTCTACATTAATGGGAACATAGAGATAATGAGAAACTGCATAAGTGAGGCTGTGAACTGGCAGGTATATGGCTGTGACAACACAGATTAAGTCTCCCCTGGTCCTTTACCAGTGCTTTCTCAACTACCTGATTACACATTGAGATTTCTTTTCCAAAATCAAGACTCCAAATCTGATAGGAAATCAGTATTTTATAGTGATGACAAAATCATAGAGCTCATAGACAGATGGAAGTATTTCATAAGGTCTTTCACAATATAATTTCTCCAAGTGAAGACTTGCCATAGGCAAAGTTATAATGATGTGAATGAAAATAGAATCCTTGTGTAGGTATAGGCATATATATATATAGATATCTAGATATATGTACAGATGGGTCCATCCTGACCTGTGCACTGTGCACAGCTCCTTGCACAGAGCATCTTTGGAAGATATTCACCCATGAAAATTTTCAAGACAAAAAAATTAGTATTTTCTGCAAATTTTATGGAATATTCTAACCTTACATAAAGGATTTAAACCCGGTGGCCTTGCTTGTGTGATAGATTTCTTTATTCCATTCAGATCAATAAAGTCATTAAGGAAAGAGGAATTGCCCCAGAACCTCTGCCCAGAACAGCCAGAATTCCAGACACTCATCCAGCAAATTTGATCATGTGCTGAAATTCAGACAATTAAGACCCCACTGGTAGGTTTGGAAATCCTTCTGTACTTTACATAAGTTTTATGGACTTTGCTAGATTGTATGTTAATTTTTTTTTAAAAAAAAAAGCTCTTAAAAAGGTGTACTTCCTCCCAGCTTCTCCAATTAGAGATTAGGAGAAAACAGAATTATTTCAGTATGTAAGGATGAACATCTTGGCCAAGAGCAAGTTGCAAAATACCCACCCACCTCCTTGTTGCTCACTTATGGATATAAAAGGCCTATAATAAACAGAGAAATCTGGGATAGGAGGTCTCGTGGCAGAGTAGCACCTCAAATAGTTTGTACTCAATAATTAACATTTTTCCTTGATGCTCTGAATTACCAGATATTCCCAAAGCATGTGCAGTAGAGTGCAAAACAGATTTACAACGCTAACAGGAATTTTATTAGTGGCAACATTGGCAGGATGCATGTAGGCAGAAAGCCAGTGGGTAACAAAATTGGGTGAGGTTTTCTGTTGAATTAGCCACGCTCTGGTGTTAATCAAGCTTCTGTTTCTGATACTTGAGTTTGCAAGACCTGGTCCAGCTGCCAGCATTCAGGGCTTTAGCTCAGGTATTAGAAAATTATGGGTAGTGACTGCAATAAACCCAAGAATTAATTCTGAAGAGACTTCATAGCTCTGCCAACACATTCAGTGCCTGCACCAGCTCCTGAGTTTCAGTGTTCTGTAGATTGCACTCACCCCAGAGGCTGCACCTTTCCACGGGCAGGTGTTCCCCAGGCCCCACAGCTGTTCTGACCATGCTCCTGTCGTAAGCTCCATTTCAGAGGTGAAATGTGGCTCCAGGACAGAGCACCCAGCCGTGTGGGCCAGCCCTCGTGGGGCTGCTGGGATCTCTGCTGCTGAGGATTCCCAAATCCCAAACGTTTTTGTGGCCACTAGCAGAACTAGCAGAGAAACTGGAAACAATATGATTTTCAGCCAGAAAGTTCAAGAGACAGGAACTGTCTGTTCTTTTCAAAACATCTGGTGTCAGTGTTTAAAAATAATTCTTTGAAAATTTTCTGATTCATGGGGAACTGAAAACACAACATAGAGATCTTATCCATATCTAATCCCACAAAATGCAAATACCCAAGGAGTCAGAAATAAAACCCATTTGATATCTCTCCAGTCTTGACTTGCTCAGTGTCAGTTACAGAATTGGGATTTGTGAACAGTCACATTATTGGCTCCATATCCTTCAGAAATAACAATATTATGACCACGTAGACAAGTCATTAAGTCAGACAATGCTCCTTTACTTCCTGTCTGTTATTTGTTTACAAAACAAATATTTTAAAGAATGAGATGTGGTGCCATATGAACATACACTGTCAAATTCTTGATCACAGCTTCTTAGACACCAACACCAATTTTTTTTAAAATTTCCATGCAATGGAGGCATTAGCAGCTGTGTACATTGATTCTCTGCTGTCTAATAATAATCATCCTGCGGACTTTATCTTTGTTTGGTCACTTCTGTGACCCATCTGCTCTGTTTAGTCCTCTACTCTGACAAAACCAGTGGCATTATGATTACATGGACCAGTATCACTGACAAATATAGCTGAAATTTACTCATTGGTTAAAAATATCACTGTGAGGGAGAGGAAACATAAACAGATATACAGATGGTCTAATTGCTTAAGTCCTCTTTCCTCCTGAAGATAAGCTTTAGAACTGGTGATTTAACAGGCTGATGTCAACCAGTATGCCACGGGAATGGGTATGAGTGCTTGAAGCATGATAATGAATTCCTCTAAAATCTTACAAGTGCAGTCAATGTTCCAGAGCACTTTCCCAAATAGGAGAGTAGTTGGTGAAATATGTTAAGAACATGTGTCCCTTGAAATTCAACTGTAGCTTTTAAAAAGAAGGAGTCCAGAATAATGAAGGGAAAATACAGTAAGAATTACAGAGCAGGAACCATTTGCCAACTGGAAACAGCACAAAGGGAGCATCAGACTATGCCAGGCTGCCTGGGTCACTGCTTCCTGCAGTGAAATACAGCAGCTATTTACATCTGTCATCATTTTTAAAACATATTAAGCTACCAGATAATCTTGAGGTAATGTATGATGATTTCCCTCTCCTATTACAATTGGCTTTGAACAGCTGTCATATAGTTATTAAAACATCCTGTAAACAACATATTAGAAATTAACCATGCACAGAAATAACTCTGCAAGTTGAGAAACTTTTTTTTCTTTCTGAATTAGCAATTAAATTAGTAACAAAAACTTTTCAGCAGTGTAACAGTTCAGGCTGGGATGGAGTTAATTTTCTTCATAGCAGCTTATAGAGTGCCATGGTTTGTAATTGTGACCAAAACAGTGTTGATAACACACCAATGTTTTGGCTATTACTGAACAGCATGAAGGCCCTTTCTGTTATTTTCACCCACAAGTTTTCTCACTTTTCCCTTTCAGTTCTCTGCACCATCCTGATGGAGGGGAATGAGTGAGCGGCTGTGTGGGGCTGAGCTGTCTACTGGGTGGGTTAACCCACAAGACACAGTTTTTATTCCATTCATCCTGCTAAACTGAGTCAACACTGACTCATGTTTTCAGGTGTCTTAGAAATGTTTGACAATGCTAAGCAAACAAATGAATATGTAATAAAGGAGTGCCATGAAGGAGTCCTTGAAAGAAGCTGTTTCACCCAATTCCTACTGCATTTTAAGTCAGATTCATGAGAGATTCATAAACCATGCCTCATAGTGCCTTCAGTAAATGGCAGCTGATGCTCCTATTTTGCTTATACTAATGAAATATCTCACAATGCTAAAAAATTCATCCAGTTGTTAAAATACACAAAGAAATGTTTAAGTCAGATGGGTGAAGAGGTTCCTCTGCCAGTATCTGATGGCCCATCAATAAGTGCTGCTCCTTAAGGGAAGGGCAGGATGGAACATCAAGAAAGCATGCTCTGCTGGAAAGATCAGAGTCAGACTTGAGAATCACTTTAAACAGACAGAGGTTGATGTCATGCTGGGTTCCCAAATCGTACTGAACCTTACAGATATCAAACAAAAGCAAGGACATAAGCAGTTGTTTTTCTTTTTCTTTTTTTTTTTTTTTAATGTGGCTTCCTTTAGAAAGCCTCCATTGGACATGACTTCTAAGTCATGGAGGTAGAAGAGTGGCTGGTGGGTCCCACAGCTCCTCCATGCAGTCTGATACCACTTGCAGGATGAGTAGCAGAATTGAAGGTAGCTCAGGGAACAAGAGAGTCATGGATTTGGGATGAGAAATGGTCTCAGGAACTTGAACAGAAAGGTCTGGGCTTTGCTCCCTCATCACTGGGATATCTTCATGTTAGGCCTTCCAAGAGACAGTCCAGGGACATTTCAGGAGCAGCAGGGAACCTGGATCCCTCTGGGTATTTTTGGTGTTGGGTTTTGTTTGTTTTTTTGCTTGGGTTTTCTTATTTTGAGCTCTAATTCCTTCTTCCTTAGCCTCATTTCATTAAGAATGGAGGCTTTCACCCAGAATACTACCCTGCAGGAAGGACACTCTCCTGGATGTAGAAACTGCCACTGCAGACACCCTTAACCCAAGGAACACCTGAGATAGCAGCCTCCCCCAAATGAACACATTCAAACAAACAGAGAACAAAATAATTGTCTAGACATAAAGTTCAGCCTTTGAGCTCTGGTGCAGCTCTAAATAGACATGGAAGCTAAATACAGACTTTCCCATACATCTCTCTCTCTCTCTCTCTGACACTTCCTATCCCCTGAGATCTACTCCATCTGCTATGAAACCCTGTGGAGAACAACCTCCACCCCCAGGCTGGAGATGAGATTCAGCTAAATTAGCACTGTGACCTCCCCAGTGGAGCAGGGCACACAGTGTGGGGAGGGCAGTGCTAAAAGGCACAAATGCCTTTTTGTTTGGGGATCCAGTGCACAGGGAAATATCATAGGCTCTGCAGGAAAATGTGGCAGAAGCCAGGCTGGAATCTGGTTACCTCTGCTACACTTCCTTCCAGTACCTTTTCAGTCCTCCAGGCACCCACCCTCTCTTCACTTACAGGATCTGTTTATTTCAAAACAATTTATCATTTGGGGTTTTTTTGTTCCATCCAATCATAAATACTTCCTAAACAGAATAGAATAGTTAGATTGCACTTAGCTGGAAAAAAGATGGAAATGAAACTTTGCTGGATTGTCCCCAGACTGACATCAGAGCCATAGCATAAACTCAGTGATTCTGCATCCTTCCTGTCAGCAGCCTGGGGAAGCACTCAAGAGTGCCTCCTGCTACAGCAGCCACAGTAGTTTCAAGTTTATCTTTGGGCAGAAGCCTCCTTTACAATTTTTGCCTTCTCTTTTATTTTTACTTGCCAAAACTCCTGTGATATTGTTACCAAGGTTTTGCAATTCTCCCCAGGGGCAGAGGCTAACACAGCCATAGTCATTCTGTGCTGGTTGAACAGCCAATTGTTCACACTGGAGGTTTTTTTAACCCTCACTAATAACAGCCAAAAGCATTTTAAAAAGGAAAAAACACTTGAAAGCTTGTCATTTTCTGCCAAACACTTTACACAGAAAAATAGATTTTGTTAATACCAGTTTTCCCAAGTGTCTCAATTACCTGAAAACACTGCTTAGTTTAAATGCTACAAGCAAATATAAGAGACAAATAAACACTGCAAGCTGTCAAATCTAAAATTGAGAAATCTTATTATAAGTTATGTATAGCTCACCCAGTCCCTAATGCTTCAACCTGGGCAAGGAACATCTGGACACCAGGAACACTTGTGCTGCATTTTCTCAGGACTTGTACCTGTTCCCAGCTTGTTCACAGCCCTGAATGCAGCCACAGCAGGGGGATTCAGGTAAGGAATGCTGGGCATGTACATAAGAGTGCGTGTAAGCAAACAAACTGAGGCTGGTGTTCTACAGGATCCTGTAAAAAGGGAGACCTTCACCTCCCTCTGAGCATGGGTGGCTCTCATCACACCCCATCACCATGAGCACTACCCACTGATGTGCACCCGGTTCCCCTGGCAGTATTTTTTGCAAAGGTTCAAGTCAAGGATTGGACCCTTTTCACTGTCAAGCCTTAATAAAGCCATTGCTGACCTCTGTGATGACTGCACACACTGCTACAATGAATTGCTGCCTCCTTCAAGAATTCTTAAGCAGGTATTTACAACAGCATGGACAAAGCTTGTCAAAGGACAGCATGTTAAGCCCTTGCATCAATTTACCTTGGTTTTACTTCACAGAGAACATCCAAGATATTGGGTCAGCAACCAGAGGTGAGACCTTCCACCAACATGGGAAAGCACTCCAGCCACAGGCAGAGAACACAGTTCTACAATAGAAGTCAGTTCAATACTGTAGCTGAAATTAAAGTAGAATATGGGTTCTGTGTAATAAAAATATGGGACTTCCTATGTAGGCAAAAAGAATAACTTTCTTACAGCAGCCAAATATTGCTTACTTTTTGACTTGTATAATTCCATTTAATTAGCAAAGAGAGTAGGATTAGTGCCTTGGTATTAAAAAACAGACCTTGTATTTCACTGACATATGCTTGAAACACTAGCCACAAATCATCTGCAAGTAATTAGGCATTCTTGTGGATCTCTTGTCAAAAAGTTGGCACACCTTAGAGAAGGATGAAGCTAATGATCAGCACAGTATGCATTTTTGAGAAAAAAAACCCACTGCTTTTCTTTTTAACCAAGAAGATATTTTCATTATTCATTTTAAATGTTACAGATTGAATTGGTTCATTTCTGGATATAAATTCAATCTCACCCACTGTCTAAGCAGGTTGATTTTAATCAGACCGATAAAAACAGTGGAGCTCTGGAGCCTCCTATGGGGAGGATTCCACATCCTTTGAAGATCCAAAGTCTGTCACTTTGACACAGGTTGTTAATTTAAGCCTTCAGGCTCTAGGATGAAACACCCTGGCAAACTAATTTTCTGAGGTTTTGTGATGTTCTTGTTTTAATCACATTCTTGCCCAGGCACTGCAGTTCTGAGGAGCAGCACAAGGCCAGCCTGCTTCCCAGATCTGATGATCAAGTACCCACTCACAGTCCAAGGGGTGGGGTGTCAACTGCCAATATGCACACCTGAATTTACTCTTTGGAATTCATAGCAATTCCACATTTTCATTTGTTCAGCAGCGTTAATTTAATCATAATGTGCCTCATTATTAGCTTTTATTGCCACAGGTTATTAAGGAGGTTATGATAATGTGGGATAGAAAAGCTCACATTTTAGGCAAGTACAGTTTGTCCAACACACTGAAATTTGCTTTCTCTCTCCTGATTCTGATAAATGTACGTCACGTCTCTTCTCTGCATGGCATTTGGCTCTTGCTCAGAGCTTGTTGCACTACTTACATACTCATACAGAACATGCAGTACATGCAGTGCTCTGTTTATGCTGTTATAAAACATAAAGTAAAAACACCTACATATGTCATATGTAAAAGTAAAACTATCAATCATAAGTGAATCTCCTGTTGAATATTTATAAAGACCAATTTGGGTTTAGAAAGTGTTTTACATTAGTAATAACAGGGTCAGTAACTTTCCTACATATATATTTAGTTTAAGCAAAATGCTCCTTAAGAAGGGGACCAGCAAAACCTTGTGTGGGCTGCTCAAATCCTGTGTAAAACCTAGTTTCAGGAATTAAGAGTTAGGAGGAGTGGGTGTCATAGTGAGCCTATGCTAAGGGTGAGAGTAGCTGTAGATGTGTCTGTGCAGTATGGAGCACTTGCTGCAGCCTGGACAGGCACATTTGAGCATCCTCTCCCCCTCAGTGCCTACCCATGACAATGAAGTCATGGAAACAGTGGCTTCTGTGCCAGCTAGATGAGGCAGATCAGCACAGGCTCCTTATCCTGGCAGCCCTGTCAGATACTGGAGGTGTGATGCTGGCTCTTGGCTGCTTGGTTCTCACCTGGCTGGCTGCACTGGCACACACACAAAGCTGCAATTCTGCCTTTGCTTGTGTCTCTTCTGGCAAAGTGCTATGTCCTTGTCCTGGACATGGGATATTCTACAGCTCTACCCAGCCCCATGCATGAGGACCAGCTCCTTTTCAGTGCCATGATGAGAAAGCAAGAAGCACAGCACTGGCCCACATCCCCCTCACTTTGAATCACATCACCCACTCATGGCGGGAGCTTCTGTTCCATGATCCAAGAGAGAATGAATAATACTACACAATTCTGTAATCTACCATCTCACAGCTGTATCCTCAGAGAGCACACAGAGTGTATAAATAATATTGTGACTGAGTTCTCACTAACTCTCCTACTGCAAAGGGACAAAACTTCTACTTGTCCAGCTTGGATTTAAGGAACAATACACAATCCTGGCATTTCAGTTTTATGGAACCAAAGATTCTTACACAGTTCAAAGCCCAGTGAGATTCATAAGATAGATATTTCTTACATTCTTCTACCCAACATATGGGAGAAATTAAAAACCAAGGTAAGTAATAAACTATTTCATAGTGACCATCATTATCCTTCATGCTTTTAGAAGTCTGCTCTGATGAGCAATTACATCCAACTTCATGCAACTTTATGGTGGAGGAAAGAAGAATGGTGCTCATCATCCTCTTTTTCACCCTTCATGCCAAGTGCTAAGGTCATACAGAGAATTAGAACAGGCTAATTCACCCCCATTCTCTTTTTCACAACAAAATTGTTGTGAATTGTACATCATTTAATGAACTGGAATACAGAATAGGATTGCCCAAAATAACAAGGACTGAATTTGATAAGTAAATAAGCCGTTTACATTCTTTGCTTACTTTCCTGTTCAAGGATTTAGCTGAATTCCATGGGATCTCTCCACATACTCAGTTTACGTGAGAAGCTGTATGTACTGAATGAAAGGTTCATTAAACATGGGAACTTCCTGGCCTTTTCTCTGCCTTCACCCTTTCCCTTTGATAGCTGAATGTACTGCTTTACTTACGGAAACCAAAGTGCCCTGGCAGGAGGGAGGCATAACACAGGCACGTGCCCTGAATACGGAGAGCTGGGAGTGCAGCTCTGGCAGCACATCTCACACCCAGCCCTGGGCACCTCTGCCACGGGCACATCTGCAGGGCTCACCAGGGCAGCCTCAGCACACACAGCAAACACCCTGTGCTACAGTGCAACCAGGCAAAATTACCTGCTGAAAGCAAATCTCTGCTCTGCTTAATTGGAATGTGAGGACATGGGTCTTGTAAAAGGAAATGTTAATAGCCTGTGCCACTGTGCTCTTTCCCTCTTCAGCCTCTTTTCCCATCTCTTAAACCCACTGACAGCAGTTTATACCTGGCCAGTGAACCCAGCAGTCTCACGTGTGCTGTTTGAGGTTCATTTCTTGGCTGAGGCAAGCAGTGTGAATAAAGCTCTGTATGCAGATTGAGGGGAACAAGAAGGTTGATTTCAAACTTGAAGTTAGGGAACATGGATAAAATGACAATGTAAAATGTTGTGCTCTTTCTGCTTTAAAGTGAAGTTCTCACATATCCATTGAAGCATTCTGCTTTAGCAATTTCAAATTAAGTGATTCTGCATCATACATTGGGAATTTATGACTACTCACACACATATAGCCAAACACAGAGTATTTTGTGTATTTTAAGACAATAATAAAATCTTATTTCTAAAAGAGCTACTGAAAGTCACAAAGTTAAATGGGATGTTCAGACCAGCATCAACTTTCTGTTTCTGCACTTCCCCATCACTTCTTTCATGCTGGGTTTAAAAATATTATATTTTCATTCAAGTTTTACACTAGTCATACACAGCCAAGAATATTAAAATGCAACTAAAAAAACCTTAAATCCTCATATCATAATAGTGCTTTTTTTACATGCAATTCTTATTCTCTTGTATTTTAGGAATGATTCCTTGATGCTGTTTAAAGTACTTTTGTCAATTCAGTGGGTTCACTATGAATTAGTAAGCTTGCCTGAGATAACTGCTTTTTATAAATGTTTCTTGTTGATCCTCTAATAATTTTAACATACAATGACAAATATAAGGCCAAACTTAGTATCTCATGTCATCTCTTCATAAAACAGTGCTTTTGTTCAACAGCACGAACACCGTCCGAGAGGAGTCTGTTCTGCCAGTCTACCTTCAGCAACTGAGCTGCTCTAATTGTTCTGGCATGCCAGAACATTTTGCTTTAATGTTGAAAAGTTTTGCTACCCATGAATTTTGTTATGTTGCAACTTTTTGGCATGTCTTCTGACTTTCAGTGAGGTAAGAAGCTGTTATCACTAACACTAAGGGGTTTAAGTTGTGTTTTTCCAAGCATGTGATCTGGGCTATATCTACGAGGAGGAGTGCAGCGTGATAAAATTCACATTTCTCTGCGGGTCAGGGGCTGCTGCACAGGAGAAAGGATTCAGTCCCAGGTAGGAGGAGACTTGGACATGCTGCTTGGATCCTGCAGGCATTGTCACCAGAAGAATCAGCACAACTCCCAGCTGGTTTCATCCTGCTGAGCACTCTTGCATTGGCTCATCCTAACATTTCCAACAGACGGGAGCTTCCCATTCTCTTCCTTCTTTGCCTGCATGAATCTACCACCACAAGGAGTCGAGGTGCACAAGACCTTCTGTGCAAATTAATTAGTGGTGATGCTAGAAACACCATAAAAGGGGAATTAGAGAAACTTCTAGTGTTGGTTTCCTTTAAAGGGCTCATAAACTGTAGCTTTTTAATGAACTTACAGAAAGACATAACATGACTTTTCACCCATTCTCAATTACGGTCAATATCTTTCTCATTTAATCCATGTTTGTGAACTCTCAGTGTGGATCACAGGTTACCATGTTAAGCAGTAACATGCTCATGTCCACTGAGAATGCTGTAACCACATCTAATTAGAAAACTTTTCTGCCTCTTCTTTTAAACTTCTGGTTCATTTTCTTTTATTGCAAGTACTGGACACAAAGATTTTTTTTTTTTTTTTTTCATTTAAATAAAAAAAATTGTTTTGTTTAGTCTAAAGGAACAGATTTCATTTTGGGTCACTTCACTGGTCTGAAAATTACTGCTAATTTTTCAGTAAAGTCACCAAAGCAAAATGAGGTATTCACATAGTTCTAATAAGTACCTCACTGCCGTTCTAGGAGGCTTACTTAAAGCGAATTTGTGAAGCAACCTAAGAACTCCAGAAATGCTGACTAAGATTCATTTATGCCATTTCTCCTTCTCCCATATCCCCCTTCATTGGTAGGACTGTCTGTCTCATCCCTTCCCTGGCACTAAACTGTGCACCAAAGAACAGTGAGAACTGGCCTGCTTGGGCTTCTTATGGTCCAGCTCTGGTTATTAAGGCTGATGAAATGCAATACCAAGGTGTGACACAAAACTGATTAAATATTCCTGTTAAAGAACAGATTAAGCATATCAAATTGAGGATCCATTCATACCTTTGCCTGTTCATCTCAAAAGCTTGAGCCCCAAATCCTTGGGCATGAAAAGTTTGTCTACTAAGGTTCAGTTTTGAACTAAAAAAACTTGTCAAACTTGTCATTTTCAATAAAGTTTAAGATCCCCAGGCACTGGCCAGTGCTGCTGACATCCAAGGGACTGTCATTGGCACTGGTGTGTAGCACAGTCCCCTTGTTGTGTGATCAAGGGCCATGCTTTTTACTCATGGCAAAATGTAACAAAATAAAAGGCCTGTAAAAAATCCAGGAATGTTTTGAAGATCAAAGAGTGTCAGTATCCAGCTGCACACTTTGCATGTTTGGATACACGGGAGACTGCCACAGACAACTTCAGTGGTACAAAATGATGGGCTGGCTGGTCAGGCTCAAGGTTAGAGAGAGTGCCTGGCAGCCAGGCACCAGTGGGGCTCCTCAGGAGGGCTGGTGCTCTTAGAAGTGATCTGGATGCAGGAATTGAATGTTCCTTGGGTAACTTTGATGGCAATATCAAACAAGGAGAAGCTGTGGATTCCTTTGAGGGTAGAGAGGCCAAACAGAGAGATCTGGATAGACCAGAGGGCTGTGCAATCACCTCCTGTATGAAATGTAATGAGAGCAAGTGCAGGGTTCTGTACCTGGGACCAGGTAATCTGGGTTATATGTAGTCCTAGCTGGAGCTCTGCTGGAATAGGGCTGGTCACCAGCACAGCTGGGTCTGGGTCCCTCAGCTTCAGAGCTGCTGCTGGCCTGCAGGCTGGCTCTGTGCTGGGACTTCAGACGTGCCTCATCAGCAGTGACTTTGTCTGATGATCTGGACTCTGTTCCCACCCTGGCCACACTCTCTCAGGTGCTCTGGGGTGGGTGCTGCCCTGCCAGCTCTGTTATCCTCCAGCTCCTCATCCTGCATGGCGCAGACAGCCCTTGCTACCCGCTGACACCTTCCTCGAAGGTGTTTGCACCCTTATATGTACAAATATATACAAGCTTTGGTTCTGTTTCATGTCAGTAAAAGACTGATGTTTAGCTTTTCTTCCCATGATAATTCATGGTTAAGTTTTTACCTCCATTTAGGAAGGATGGAGATTGTACCTTCTGCACCAGTTAAAGTACAAAATCCCAGCTTTTTTCAGTTTGGAGTGCAAGCTGGGGGTGCAACTGAAGCACTAGTTTGGGGACAAAAAGGAAATCCAGTGTCATCAGCTTATCTCCCTCTTTAGGGTGGTGAACTAATTGTAAGAAAAGAAAACACATGAATCAGTGACTGGTAAATCAGCCCTTTGCTGTCCTGCAGAGAGTTGGCTGCAGCCATCCAGGCCTGTGACAGCTCTCTCCTGGATTATTCTTTATTTGTGCCAGGGTAAGAAGCTCAGTCACAGCAGCTTTGATGGGGATGAGAGATGGCAGACAGTTATGAGGTAGGACAAGCCAAGGGGAGCCTATTATGTCCATACTGCAGTTTGCTCTGATTAGTCACAGCCAGCTCTACAACAGGGCTTTGATGCTGCCTCTAAGAGGGTCCATGTGGGGGCATCTACCAAACACCTCCTCAGAGCAAACCCCAGGAACAGATGAGAGCACACTGCCCTCAGAGCTCTCCTGAGTCCCACCAGCATGCAGCCCTCCCAAGCACTGAGAGCTGCTTTCCCAAGGAAGGACAGCCTAATATATAGGATTGCACTGATTTAGAAAAACCTGGATGGATTTCTGTTCTGAAAACAAATAAGTTTTGCCTCTTCCTTTTTTTTTTAATTATTTGAACTCCTCCCAGTATGTTTGGAGGTTTTTATCAAGTTACTAGAAAACAAATTTTCTTGTGCCTTCAACAGTCAAAAAACCCACAAAAAATTTATTGCCAAAGACAAGGGAAAAACTGCTCTGTCTTGTTTGTCAGCCTCTACTCCAGACATCAGGGTTTTTTTCTTAAAACTTTCTACCTTATTAAAAGCTATTTTCTCTCC
The DNA here is from genome assembly GCA_013400575.1 of Peucedramus taeniatus. Taxonomy (NCBI): domain Eukaryota; kingdom Metazoa; phylum Chordata; class Aves; order Passeriformes; family Fringillidae; genus Peucedramus; species Peucedramus taeniatus. The sequence continues at coordinate 39,958 of WBNO01020414.1, read as the reverse complement.
AAAGTTTTGATGATAAAATGTTCATGCACTTTATTCAATGATAAATTTCACAGTATCTCCTACCATCTGCTTCACTGCAAAAGATTTTCCCCTATGAAGGCTAAATATATAAACATAGAAATGCAGATTTCATGTCAGCAAGTTCTTCTCCAGAGATTAGGAACTATTTGCATGAGCAAGGGCTGTTAGCTTGATTATATCTTAATACTGAGCCATCCCTAAATTGCTGGTTAAATAAAGGCAGACAAGGCACAGATAAACTCCAGGGGGTTTTATTTATATAATGTATATAATTGAGATAACACAGAATCTGAAGGGGCTGTAAGAATACAAATCTATGTAAATAAAGAAATCAGATCTATGCAAATAACTGACCTGGGGCATGAAGAAGGTTTCAGTTAAATTAAATTAACTGTTTGATTTGACATACCTTTATTTGGAGAGTTTTAACACTTCCTTAAACATTCATGTATGAATCAACTTTTCTAAAACAAAATAAAAATCCCAAAACTTTATTGATTTGACAATATTTTCATCCAAAACTCTTTCAAGATGATCTGAATTTTAATCTTTATTTCCTTCCTCCTTACAGGCCATTTATGTGTTCTGGTATCTTACTTATTTACTGGGAAACAATTTGCTGCTGGAATGAGAGGTGGAGAATCACAAGCTCAGTGCCCCTCACTCTGATGAAAACACTGAGGACTGTAATGTGCACATGAGCTGAGTCAGTGCACAAGGCTAGGACAGGGAAAATGTGATTTAGTCCCAGAGAGAAGCATGCCTGACACAGACACACAGCATTTGTAGGAAGGCAAGCATTGTCTTACCTGACCCTCAGCTGCAGAACCTGACCAAGTGCAGCTGATGTATGCTGAGCACAAGAGAATAGTTTCAAAAAGCATTCTTTTGAGATTGCTTGGGGTTGTAAAGTCTAGGATGTGTTTGTAGTACTAAAGCTCAACAATGCACAAGCTGCGTTGGCAAGAGAGAAAGAAATGAAGCCTGATCTTTTTACCTATGAAACTACTCAGAAATCGTGAATGCTTGATAGACTGTGGGGCACTTATAATGTAAGTGCTGTATTGAACTTTGTTTCTTTGGCCAAAAATAACTTCTCTGTCTGAGACACCTTCCATATGAATAGCTGCTACTTGCAGAATCTCTCCTGCTTTTTTACTTTGTCCTTTTGCTGAAGTGGTGACCTTCAACAGAGCTAAACAAGTCAAATCTCTTGATCTGAGAGTATTCCAGCTTTGGTACATCCTACACATCCCAGATATACGAGCCTGTGGTCATGGGGAAAGTTAATAAATATATTCGTCCATCTTTGAGGAAGCCCTGAGGGATGGTTATTGTGTGAAAGTGTGCCTGCCATTTCTGATTTAACAGTTGATTACCTGTGTTTGGAAACTTTCAAAGGTTTACTGCCATAAAAGGCTACACCAGGTTTATGGTTTTAAACTGCTCAAAAGCAAAATTCACAGTTTAAGAACACATTTAGGCAATTAACTGGCTTCAGTTGGCCAGGTTCTAAGTAACAGTAGTGATAACCAACACAGGCCATCCCCAGCACTGCCCCTCTGTGGTACTGCTGTCTGACTTTGCACTGTGCTAACTGATCTCTCTCCAGGGCCATGGAGCACTGCCTTGCCCTTAGAGGAAGCCCAGCTAACCTTGTCCCTTTCAGTAGGAGAGCCACCATCCTTTAGAAACCTGAGGAATCACACTAAAAAAACTCACTCTGAAGTCTCTTCTGGGTGCTCCAGAAACAGGCTGGTCACACAGGGAGGCAGAACACAGAAACATCCTTCCCCTGCCTCCCCCATGACACCTAAGGGCTTAGGGGCCCAGGTCTGCATCTATCACTGCTGAGCGAATGGCAGGAGAGGCACTGAATGCAGTATTTATCTTAGTACAATTAACACTCTGCTCCTAACAAGCATGTAGAAAGGAATAAAACACTGAACAACTCATCCTATCTACCTCACCCCCCAAACCAAACTTCCACAGGCAAAGGAGAGGCTGCTCAGCAGTTTATAGGGCAGCTGGGAGAAGCTGTGGGTTTTTTGTTAACAAAACCTGCCTCTGAAGAGAAGCAATGGTTGCATCACTAAATACTAACTGCAAAATATTTCTCATTCTCTGCAGGTACTCCACAAAAAAAAAAAAAAAAAAAAGATTGTATTTTTCAATGAAAGGGAGTGTGGATTAAGAAAAAAGATAAGGAATGAAAGAAGTAAAGAAGTAAATAACGAAATTCCCATGTTGAGCAGACAAAGATAAGCATCTGAGGGCTTTCAGTGATATGTATTTTCTATGGGCTGTTTTAAAAACACTAAATGCAGAGCCTTTTCTGGTTATACCAATGTTTGGAAGAAGCACAAGGCATTGTTTTATGAATAACTGGATTTGAGAGGCTTGGGAACATTGCTGTTTGAGACACAAAGAAACACTGATACATTTTCCTCAGATTTTATCAACTTATATTGCAGAAGTGATGAACTTGCAATGGAGCAAAGGGAGATTTTTCATTTCTAGGGGAAAAAAAGCATCTTTAACTTCTCAGGTTAAAATCCATATCCCTTTCCATGGGAATTCTTCAATGCTTCTGTGGTTTGGTGTGTGACTGTTTATACTTATGTTCACTCTTCTGCTTTTTTTAAGAGATGCAAACCTAATAACATAAATTTACATTCACTCTGCTTTCAGGGTATCTTTTTTCTACTTCCACAACCACTGTTGGAATACTATGCAACAATATTTTTCACTTTGGTGGGAGGATCACTGAGACCCTAAATGAAAAATCAGAGATTTGGATTCCCCTATCCTTCATTCATGTTCTAACACTCTTGTATCCTTAGCTATTTAGCTGCTTCTCTGTGCTGTTCTGCACTAGTCAAACCTCCTATAGAACTAATTTCAAAGTACATTAGGGCTGATCCCTGAACTGAACTGCTCTTGCACCACTGAATCATTCATTTTAATCTATACAAGCTGAAGTAGCTCTGTTAGGCATTGGGGGAGGGAATAGCAAACAAACAATGTATTTCATCCTTCCAAGGAAGGATGAATCTATATTCATTCATACTCTACATTAATGGAACCTGCTCCATTAATGAGGGGCAATTCCATACAGTGATTTTCTGGAATGTGCCCATCACTAGCTCTTTCACATAACAAAAAAGGGAAGGAAGGATCACAGGTGATGCTCATTAACTCTTCTCAAAGTAAAATGCCTGTGGGGCAAACACTTGTGGAGGTGTTGCCACCTGCAGCTAAGCAGACACAGGTAGCTGGGCTTCTAGGTAATGTCAAGTTTTGGCAGGGCAAAGTGCTGTAGCAGACTGAGAAACTGAATTTCAAGGTAGAAAAATTGATTCCTAAAAGCCTGAAGCTTGTCTTACAGGAAAAAATTTATTCCTTTTTCCTAGCTTTTTAACATTCCACTGGTGTTTCTCTTAATAATGTCTTTTTAACAAATTTGCTGTGAGATAGTAAAGGTGGCACACATTGTCCAGGGATGAAAAAAAAAAAAAAAAAAAAGCACTGCTTGCAGGACATTTAATTCCTGGACAATCTAAGAAAGCAAGGAAATAATTTTCTCCCATTAAAGTACATTACAAAGATTTACAACAAGCACTCAAAATACAGTAAATTTAAAGTCTGAGAAAGAAAATGAGTTTTAAAGAGTACAGGTAGTACTTCCCTAAACAAAATCTGCTTTTCAGGCTACATGTTGAAACGTTATTTGACTGCTCAATTTGCCCCTGAGCTGCTAGGAGAAGAGCAAACCTAATTTGTATTGTGCTGGTTACCAGGGCTTCTGCTCCTAGACCTGCCCTGCACACAGCAATAGTCATGGGAAGGTTCTGATGGGGCTGTACCTGCTTTCTTCCCATTTATCAGCTCCCAGGTAAAGCACTACAGATTCTACAACATGGTCCTTCACACCTGCTTGATTTCCACCCTACCATGGATGTTGTTTTTCACTGTATTCTTCCTCATGGGCACACAGTCCTTGCACTCACATCCTACTGAGACAGATGAAGCCATATTTTTAGTCTGAAAGTCTCTTGCCTTTAAAAATGAGGGGAATGTGGTGGCAGGTTGGGTCTGGGAGGCATCCTGCTCTGTTCAGAATTTCAGGAGGTGGCCGCCCACGCAGGACCACAGGCCACTAAACACCAACACCACCCCTTTTCCCTGAGCAAAACAAAACTCACCAGCCCAGGTTCCTGATGTCAGTTTGCAGGAGGCATTTGGGACTGGCAAAGCAGCCCGAGTTGGCCGTGGTGGCAGCTTAGGTGTAGGAGGCATCCTTCGCCGTGCAGAACTTCAGGAGGCGGCCGCCCCCTCAGGGCCTCAGGACGCCGAACACAAACACCGGCCCTTTTCCCTGGGAAACAAAACTCACCAGCCCAGGTTCCTGATGTCTGCTTGCAGGATGCACTTGGGACTCTCAAAGCAGCCAGAGTTGGTGGTGGTGGCAGGTTGGGTCCGGGAGGCATCCTGCGCCGTTCGGAATTTCAGGAGGCCGGCACTGACTCGGGGCCACAGGCCCCTGGGCACCAAGGCCGGCCCTTTTCCCTGGGAAACAAAACTCACCAGCCCAGGACCCTGATGTCAGTTTGAAGGAGGCACTTGGGACTCTCAAAGCAGCCCAAGTTTGCCTACTCACATGTGTATAGTTTCTCAGTAAATTACTCACATGTGTAAGATTTCTCAGTAAATTTGGGTGATTATGCACGTAACAACTTGTCAGCATTTGCTGATAGCTGCGCATCCAGCACTAGGAGCAATGGAAGCACAGAGCTAACGCAGTCTATGGCTCAGCCCGCTGTGCAGTGAGGGGCCCACGGCCCAGCACAGACTAAGGGCTCCTGAAAGGTTGGGCACAGCTTGAAATGAACGGGCAAGGAGAACCTGCTCCTTTTTAAATGCTTTTGTTTTTGGTGACTAGCGCTAAGTGGGGGCCCGAGGCGCCGCCACTGCTCCCTTTGACAACGCCAAGGAAGAAAAGAGCAGTTTTGCTCTTATAGCAAAACAGGGGTGTCCGTTCTCACAAGCACGCTTAGGAAGACACAATGTTGGCTCATTGTCTAGGGTCCCACTTTGGCTCAGTTCTTGTCAGGTTATGGTGATTTTTAAAACTTCATTGGTGGAGTAGAAAGACCTCTCCTGCCAGTAGGGCCCAGTGTTTTGCTCTTCTGATTTTCTGTTAGCCTGTTATTTGTAGGGCTCTTTGTTGGATTTTAAACGTCCCTTGATCTGCATATTTCCCAGGAGTACTTTTCGATGCCTTCTTGAGAAGCAGTGGAGGCCGCACTTCCCGCAGACAACAGGAGTATCAACAAATGGGGCAACTTGAAGGTTTAACATCTAACAATAATCTTGTAATAACATTAACAGATCTTACTTCTTACAATAACCATGTAATAACATTAACAGCTTTACTTTCATAAATTCATGAACTTGTTCATAACACAGCTGCCATTAAATAAACAGATTGGGTTAAATTCTTTGTGTTTCCTCAGAATTGCTCCTTGACACAACTCCCCAGCTACAGATGCTCTTTAGCTGAGATATGCTAGTAATTTAGATCCAAAGCTCAGTGGTATCCAGTAGATTCAGATTTATTTAGTCATACACAGGAAATCTATTGATATTGAGGAATCTGGACTCAGGTTTGCCTGGTTTTGATTTGCTCTGAGCAGTGTGGTCTGACCTAACAACTGACCCCACTTTCAGCAAGAGGTTGGATTAAATGAGTACCTGAGATCCCTTCCTGCCTGAAATACCTTGTGGTCCTATGCTACTGGGGTTTGAGGGATCAAAATTATTTATGAATTCCAATTACATTCAGTGAATAATTCTGCCTGGAGAATGGACAAAAGCATTTCTCAGTTTATGTTAACACCAGATCTTCAAACTTATATTTGAAAAACTTAAATTGCTTCCCTCCTATATTTTCTAAATGACAGTTCTTAATACAAAACATATTCTTTCTAGTCACGTGTTTTTCTCAGTTAAGTTGAGGAATTTCTTCAGGACATTGCTTTATTGCTGTGAATAAGGTCTTTGCATTTCACAGTAGCAACCTGAAACCAGCAGCTTTTCTCTCTTAGGCTGCTGAGAGAGAATGTAAAGGAAGCCCTTGTGACATGACAGAAGCAGCAAGATATTATTTTCTGTTTAAACCTTTGGAGGCGCTTTGAATGAAACACAGATTTCTCTTCCTAAGTTCAAAAAGCAATTCTTAACTACATATCAACCCTAGAATATTTTTTTCTGCCAGTCTGAGGTTAGCAGCAGTAAAAAGTTGTACAAACAGTTGTATAAAGCCTTATACAACCTCATTTTACTCTAAATACAAAACATGTTTTCTATTTTGCTATTCCAAAGCATCTAAATTACTTTTCTGAGACTTCAAATTAATTCACACTGGCATTGAAAGTTCAGCCTCAAATGGTAAGATTTGAAGAAAATTAGATGGATTCAAGTGAAAGAATAGACAAAGACGTTATTGCAGATTTATTGAAGACAAAAAATACAGTTCCCAAATCAATAGAGCACTCCAGCTCCGAGCATAAGCACAATCTTGACCTGCACAAATATTAAAAACAGATAAATATTATCATTGCTTGTGTTTTAATGTTCATAGCAGACTTGTATATTTTCCTTATAATGGAGGAAAATCTATAAGTTCCACAGATTCTTTTTGTTGCCTTCAAGAAGTAAAAGTGTCCTCGGAATCGTCAGTGTGACTTACTCCTTATGAATTATCACTTGAATAGAAGAAGATTATAGATTACTTGGAAAAATGTGGGGAAATACCTCAAATAATGTTCTAAATAGGTACCAACAAAGCTAGCTTTGGGTTTCTATCTTGTAGAGCTGGATGCTAATCACACAAGCAGATGTAAATCTTCAGTAAATTCTCTGAAAGATCTTAAAATTATTTATGTTGGTATGATTTTAAAAAGTCCATTTCTTGATGTATACATTTCTCCTTTTTTCACCTGGGGAAGTTTTTCACCTACATGTAGAAAGGTGCTACTTTATTCTGAAAAAAAATCTATATTTTATTTGAAGATTTCTTTGTCAGAAGAGAAACTCAGTTGTAGAGTTGCTCTTAGAATCCTGTGGGAAATAAAAGAACAGAATATGCTGAAGGGTGGTTGGGAGGAAGGAAAGGAAATGTCTTCAGATATGTGTCACTATATTATTCTGATCTATAGAGGCCTTTCAGAGTGTAATGCAATGCAATTTATTTTAGGTGGCACAGCACCCCCACAAGGCACAATTTTGAACTGAGAGATGTCAAAATTGGGAGTGGAAGCATAAAGAGCTTGGCAGGGAACTGCTGCTTGCTTCTGGCACGTGCTTATACAAAAATCCATTGGCTGTGAATAATACTGGCTTTGCAAGCAAGGTAGAGAGAAGTGTGCAATTAAAGGTGAAACAGTGCAGTGATTTTTGGTGCACTTTTCACACATCTCTGTGAGTAGTCATGTTAGGAGAAGACTGCAATTCATGTAAATAACTGATGTAACTAATATAAGGATTAATGCTACTAAACAGAGTATTTTTGAATTCTAGAGGTGTCTGAATACCAAAGCCTGCTCATATTAGGAAGGGAATTAGAAAGAGGTTCTTTTCAATATCACCTAGCCCTTCAGTGAATAATCAGAAGGAGCAATGCACACTATTTAAAATTAATAGCCTTAGCTCTCTTTCCTTGGAGGAAACTAAAACTCAGCAGGAAATTCAGGATGATATGCAATTTGTATGCATAAAACCATGCACATAAAGGCTGGATAAACATCTTTAGCTGGGATCACCCTGAAGTCCACAATGCCCCTACTGCCTTGGAAAAAGGAACTGCACATTTGTTACACATGGCATGGCAGTCAATCTCTAGGACCTTTTTAACTTTATACTTCTGAACACGTTGCTACTTTCTGCCTTCCAGGACAAGCTCAACAATTCATGCAGTAGAAGACATTTTGGATTTGCAGATAAGCAATCCATTTAGTGCCTGAAACATCTCTGCATTATAGGTCAATAGGAACTCTTTAGTCAGCTTTTTCCATTTTCTGTGTACAGGGGAAATTTCAAAACATGTCACTCAGCCTAAGAAACAAGCTGATGCTCAGACTAGTTATTTTTAAATTTGGGTCTCTGCTAACAGAATATCTAAGAGACTTCTTAATTTGCTATGCCACTCATTGGCTTTAAATCTACAGCACCATTTAGCAACAAGACCAGTTTTGCTGTCAGTCTTGCTACCTGCTATGTTGTACCACTACCTGCACCTGCAGTACTTGATGTCAGCCTGCGTGTTTAAACCAGAAGCAGCTTCAATTATAGTTTAAGCAAGCTCAGGGGGTTTTGATCTAGTGTATTAGAATGCTTACACTGCATCTGTTTTCATACCTACCACAAATGAGCTGAGAAGTTCTGAGTTTTTATCTGGCTCTGATTTGATTCCACACAAACAGGAAGTCCTGCATTTTTAATACAGGGAAGCTGTAGGATTTAGATCTGTGTGGCAAAACAGAAACAGCAAGTGAGTTCTAGCCCTCACTTTCCAGTGTGTACTTTACCCATAGAAATTCTCTATTATGGTCAAATAAGTCTTGGACTGCTCAAATTAATATGCCTGTACCGTAATCATTGTGACACTGCCAATAACTACCTGAAATTGAAGCCTAAGGTGTTGAGAGTACCTTAAAATTTTGAGTCCGCATACCCCAAACTTGTCTTTACTATTCATTACAAACTTCAAAAGAGAGATACAAACCTACCAGTGTCTCTACCTTTGCCCTTCTGTTCAGAAAACACAGAATACTGCCTTAGTGAACACTATGGAAAGCATTAAGGTGGTTTGCAGTTTTCATTCTTTTCCATTTGTCTTTTCTGATGAAATATCCTGCTTCTATTCAACCATTTCCACAAGCACCATACTCAGCCTCAAAGTCTCTGAATGCCTTGCTGTCTGAAAGACTTTAAGTTCTACAACTGTGAAAAGTGATAAAAAGGTTTTTTATTATCTGCCTCCTTTAGCAGCTCATTTTTTCTCCCCACTTTCTATGTAATGTAACTTAACAGACTTACTCAGAACTCCTTTCCAAGTTATGGCATAAATTTAATAGGTGCAGAAATCATGTAGCTTACATTGCATACACCCTATACCCTTTCTCTAAAATCATTTTGCCTACTTCTATTCCCAATGGTTTGGAGCAAGGACAAACACACTCTAACTTTACTATGCCAGCTAGGTGAGCTCCCACTCCAGGCTCTCTCTGATGCAATAAGGCAGCACATGTAGGATGAGGAAACTGCAAGGAATGTCTGAGAAGCTGGTTGCCAGAAAGCACAAAACAAAAAACAAAGGTATCATATTTTGCAGATAAGTTTGAAAGAAGTCTGAACTAGAAAATAGAAAATCTAACAGGGAAGAAAAGAAGGAATGACAGACCAAAGAAAGCAGCAGAAATCAAGAACCTGACAAAGAGATCTGGGAAGTCTGTATGTTAAACCTGAATTATTTGATGAATACTTCATATTCTTACAGTACTCTAGATGCAGTCCAGTACTGATCATTTCTATTTCTTTGATTCTTCCAATTATTTTATTTCTTTGGCTTTTACATTATTTCTACCAAGCAGGACTTGTTGTTTTATCTTGAACTCATCTTTGTCTTTTATAAGCCGCAACCTCAAAATGCACTCAGAAAACCAAGTTGGTATCTGGTGCAATGAATTATTTTGGTGTTAGCAGCACAGAAAAGGACCACCACCCACACCCACCCAGACTCCTGTGCACTCCATAGGAGTGACAGCAGCTTGAAGCCTTTGGGTGGGATCAAACAGCTCAACCAACACTGCCTTTAAACCAAAAGAATTTCACCTACAGATCAGTCTTCAAAGTGAAATCTCAAACTTTATGGGTCTCAAAACCAACTGCAATGAAAACTTAGGATTAAAAGGAAGAGATCTTGATTATTTCTTCCAATGGTAAAATCTAAATATAAGTAGTCTAAAAAACCCAATTTTTTTTAGTACACGTCAAACTCCAACAATACAGGCTGCCTGCAACAATGCTATTAATATAACCATTCTTATTAGCAAATTTTTACCACAGGAAGCATGATGTTATTGTTTCTAATCTCTAACATATTGAATAATATTTTCAACAAGATAATTCCAAACACATTTCCTTTTGTAGCTATTTTATTACATTTCCTACAGATAATGCTTACAAAATTATCTCACTTATTGTTATTACTGTAGCCTCTGGCTTAGGAGACAAACTCTAATAAAAAGAAAAATTCTGTTTTTCGTTTTTAGTCCTAGCAGGGATAAAACCTTCCTGTGTTTAGCCTGTATTATCAAAGCCCACAGTGGAAAGTGACCAAAACTCCATAAATAAATCCAACTTCTAAAAAAAAAAAAAACCCCAAACCTCCAAGTGTCAATCACCCCTAGCCTATCAAACAGGACAAAATACCTTCAGCAATGCTTCTAAAGAAGTTATAATTATTCTGTTTTATGTGACTAAAAGATTAGAAGGCTCATGCTGTGTATTAGGGAAAAAAAGAAGCAATAAATTGAATAATCACTTGTTAATGACAGGCTTTCACACTGAGATAGGAAACCCGATGTTTTTACACTATGCAGTACCTGAAGCTATGGTGTGATAAGGGAAAACGGGAACTAATGTAAGCTGTTCTGTTTTATAGTACTGACCAAAAAGAAAATTGAATCCTGTTTTCTAGCTGAAAAAGTTTTTTTTTTTTCTTTTTCTCTTTGCACAAGAATATCTGGTCAAGCAAGCCGTTCTAGGTGATAGCAAACAACTGCAATGCAAATGCTTTCCTGGGAAAATTGTATTTTTAGTCTTCTGTGTAGTAGGTGGGCAGTTAAAAATGAGTACCTATTATTCTTTTATTAAGACTGTCATCTGATAAGCACCCATTTACCAAGAGACCAAGAATACAGGTTAGGAACCAAGGCTTCATGTTTTGACAGACACATTGATGTAAATTTAATCAGTTTGGATAAGTTCTTAATGGTGATTAAATTGACATAGACCAAGGAAAGTAAAGTTTTCAGGGAGCGCAGATTTTTATTAGCATATGTATTTCCCTACAAATAGCTACTGAAGAGCATCCTGATTTTCTCCCATCTACATAGATTCATATCCTGCAAACAAAAAATCTCCCCCCCAAACCCTAACAGCCTAAGTTCTGCTATTTTATATGGTAAAGTTTGAGTATTTTTCCACCTCTTTTTCCTCAGTGTCTTTCTAGTTTTGATCAAAATCACTGGGATTTGTCTCCCTGTCTGCAGAAACCAAAGAAGATGTGTAGCTGTTGAGAGGGTTGAATGGCTTGCACAGCATGTGCTTCAGGCTCTGAGGGAGCTGTAAAGGTCTCTCACTGGTAGAAGGACCAATGATGTTAGTCTGATCACTGTTTACTTAATTTAGACTGAAAACAGACTTAAAAGAAAAATGTCACTTGTGGCTCCTTTTCTGTCTTCCTAATGCCCTATGTAATTTTTATCTAAATATAGACCCTCACTTTTCTCCTTGGATAATTCTTGATCAGTTCTAATGCACAATTTTCTCAACCACAGGGGCACAAACAGCCTCTCAATCACCTTTCTTCATTAAACAGAATCTCTGAATTACTTATTAATAACTCCTTTTATGTTGGGAAGCTGTCAAAGTTAAAATCAAAGCAAGTGAACCCATCAGCAATAGCTAATTAGTGCATACCCGAGCAGTGCTGATGTTTGACAGACTTGTTTCACACACAGAACATTGCTGGGTTTACTATGCTCCTACTCAGGTAACAAACAAAACTGTTCTTGACTTTACTAGGAATCATTCTTAGTTGATATTTGTCTTACTGGAGTGCTTAATTAGGACCTACCTCAGAGATAAATCAGAAAGATGCTGTGCCATAGGCTGCCCATGCCTGCTGTCCTCCAGCACAACCACACTTGGTGGCTTTTCCTACTGTCCTCCCCAAAACTCTTGCAGGACATGGGGAAGGGAGAATGGGGAAACAGACTCTCTGCCATTGCTCTTTTCAATGAGTATCTTGACTTTTTCACTCCATACAGCTTTACCAGCAACAAACTGTTGGCTTGTACAGCACGTACAGCTGCATGACCACCAGTACATAATTTTCATTTACAGAATCAGATTTTTATCTCTTTCAGTGATTTCTTCTCTTTGGCCTTTCATCCTCCTCTCAATTGCATCATGCAGAGTTTTCTGTCTTGTCTGTAAAGCTCTTACTATCATTTTGGTAATCGAGTCATATTCCCTAATGCTTTAGCCTAGAGGCTGAGATTTATTTATTCTTTGTCCAATCAATAACAAATAGTTGAGAAATTACCTGATGAGCAGTACTGTTTCATTGCCTCTCCTCAAGTGACCAGAATCCTGCTATTCTTCCTCAGGCTGTTGTAAAGCACATAAGGAGCTTCCAGGGGGCCAAAAGCTTTGACTACCTTCATTTTCTTCCCTTATATGAGTGACATAACTAAAGGCTTTGATAGACTTCACAGTTTACTATAGGAAGTTTCTCATTCTTATGAATTTTGGTACACCAATTTGTGTTTATACCTCTTGGAAGCTGTTTTACATGAAACTGTCACACTATTTCATTAAGACAAATTCCTTCAGGGAGTAGGATGCCTATCATCATAATATCCTATAAGAATGTTGTTATCATATTGTAAAACCTCCATACCTTCTTGGTGACTCCTCACAGGCAGCTCCTCATAACACTGACTCCTGCTCTTTTACCTCCTTCCAGCTCTTCTAACTCCTTCCTGTCCCTCTTACAACTGCCTAACCCATCCTGTCCCTCACAGTACAGACCAGCTCTTATTGCTCCTCTCACGACTACCTGACACCCCCCCCCACTTCATGTTACACAGCCAACAAACTCTAACCATACTCTCTACCAGCCAACCCACTCTTTTCTAACACCCATCCTAATTGCTGACATAGCTGTGGCCTATTAAGGGCAGGCCTGTTCCTAATTCTGGGTAATTAGTGCAGCTGAAACTCCTCAGGGGTGAGATCACCTTCATCACGATCTCTTTTTCCCTACATTCCATCCCTCCACATAAGAACAATTGGTCTCTTGTGAGTCTGACTGATAATGCCTGTCTCTTCCTGGGAAATGTTAGACAGCCATTTCATAGACATTTTTCTTTTGTTCAGAGATGCTTTTCTCAGCAGTTGGTTAACTGTGTCTTCTGTTACTTTATCCTTCCATGTTCATCAGCTACTTTTCAGCAACACCTGACATCCCTATAAATCCTGTGTGGCAGAACCTGTGTCCAACTCTCCAATCCTTCTTTGGTATAGTTTCCAACTCAGACATCTGCTGCAATGTACTCAGCAGATGAGTTTTAACAAGGCACTGAAAGAGTCAATAAAGAAGAAAAGTAGTGCCTCTTAAGCTTTATTTTAACCACAGATGTGGCACTTCAATATTTAATGAAAACCGGACATGGACATCACTTCTTGTTCCATCAAATAGCATGAGAATCTGAACATGCCTGAAATGCAGAATTACTGCACCATTACAGAATCACAGAATAATTTATATTGGAAGGCAAGTCTGAAGGTCATGAAGTGCAGCTCTGTTCTTAGCTTAGATGTTGCAGACTGAAGCAGGAGATGACAGGAGGACCCTTGACCTCATAGGAACAGTAGGAAAGCTCTGGGGCACTTCTGCTCAGCAGAGCCCTGCACCAAAACAACCTTGTCACAGGACTTCAGTATTGGTGGAGAGGTGTAGCTGGTGACTCTAGAGTGAGACAATAACCTGTGCTTCCTAGTGGTGACTTTTTGCATGTCACCAACCCAAGCTTTTGTATTTCAGACCAGGGGATGCCAAGCTGCCCACACTCTCAGGCAGCCAACACAGAAACAGCCCCTGCAGCTGGTGCAGAGGAAGACACCTCTGCAAGAGGAGCCCTGTCTTTCACTCAATGAAATCTGGAGTTTTCCTTCTGCAGTTAAAATTTCCTTTCACTAGCTCCCAGGCTCAGCAATTTTTCTTATTCCAAGAGATTCAGAGAGTACTCATAAAATAAATATACTAGTCTTGTTTTCCTTCTCTGTCTGAAATCTCTTCTGCAAAATGTTACATGTACAAAAGGAAAGCTGATGCATTGAGTGAATCACAACTCTTCAAAATGCAAATCAATAATCACAACTGACATCAAAACACTGGAGTCCTGCCAAATCTTTTGTAAAGGTGTAAATTGTTAATCTAACATCTAGTACAGGACTAGATGTTTTGACAATAATATTAATGAAAGCAGATGTATAAAATGGTGAAACAAATGAGTTTTGACAAAACTCTACTTTGGCAACTTTCCCTTTAAAATCATGATGGTTTTGCTAAAAGTCTCATTTGATTTGGTTAACTGATACATTATTGAAGTGGAGCCTTTCAAAGAGTACAGCACTAAAGTTTTTCCTGTTGAATGAGAAAATTTAGTTGACTTTTCATTACAACCCAAGAGAGAAAAGCCTCGTTCTCCACTTTCAGTACATGATTTTCTTCGAAAGGCCATGAAAATGAAAAAGAACTCTAAGCTGAAAGGAACAGGACCATTAAAGTAAAATTGGTTTAGTCCAGTTAAAGGGTTCATAAGGGAACTTCAGGATTTGACACATGCACTGCACAAGTGCTTGACAGTCTTCTGAGTGCCTGCAAGTAATGGAAGAACATTCTAGGTCATGATATTTAAGACAGCTCTCAAAATTAAAATACATTTAGCATAATAAAAAAAATCCTTTATAAGAGTCTAAATTTACTATTAACAAAAACAAAAATAAAAGGTATCGTAGGCTCTTAGTGTTTAATTTGTTTCAAGCATTTCTCCTGGGTTCTGTGAGGCACTGTGAGTCCCAGGGCGGTCCGGAGGCAGTATTTAAGGAGGGAGCGGGGTGTGCTGTGCGCACAGCGCAGTGAACGCAGTGACAGCAGCACGAACCGGCACCGGGCACCGACACCGGGTACGGGCCCTCCTGTCCTGGGGGGCCCTCGTGTGGCCGCAGCCCGGTACTGCAGCGCCGCGCGGCTCCGCGGGGTCAGGAGGGGCAGAAACGCGGGCACGCGCGGGCTGCTGGCTGAAAGACACAGGGAAAATAAAAAGTAAAAGCATAGCGGATATAAATCTATAAGTGCTATGTCAAAGACTGTGTTTCGTACTAGTAAAGAATAAAAAAGCTACTGGGACAAAAATGTCAGCTATGTCAGCCAAAAAAATGTAAAAACCCAACCAAAAATAAACAAACAAAATCAACTACAACAAAAAGCATAACTAAAAGACTGCTATTGCAGGGTAATTTTTTTCTTTTGTTTGGGTTTTTCATCTGTTGCCACAGTGTGAGATTATAGCATTGTTTTCTATAACAATTTAGTGGGAAAATACAAATCATTTAAGTTGTATTTGCTTCTAATAGGAAGTTAAATATCACAGCCTGTCAGGAGAATGACATTTTATATAGTAGTTTCATAGCAGTTCCCACCAGGGTCAATACAAATAACATTAGGGCCATATAAATGTACTGGTATATATAGCCTTTGAAATACAGACTTATTGCTCCTTGTCATCACTGGGAATTCTGCTATGGATTGGAAAGAGCCATGTGATGTTTTCAGATTCATTTCAGCTAAAAGTGCAATATATTCAAGAGAGACAGCCATCAACCTTCCTAAATCTCTGTATCAGCTTCAGACTGAAGCCTGTGTGAAGTTTCTGCACACTGCAAAACAAAGGCCTGATGGCCACCCAATGGATTTACAATGGGTGCTAGAAAAACATGCTCATGTTCTGTGTTATACACTCAGATAGTATTCTAGAAATGTCACTCTATTGTACTAAAAATTTTCTAGTTCAGATTGACTAGAAATGTAGACTCTGTAAGCTCACAAGTTCCATCTTTAACATTGTTGCTGATTGTGCAGACTCAGGGAAATTAGTTGAATGTATTACCAATCAAAATCAGACCAGGAAAATGAAAAGTAAAAAAAATCCTAAAAATACCTTCCCCCACCCCCTCCCCACCTCTTTTCTTGATGGGCTTTAACTTTATTCCAAATTCTCTACCTCCTGCCCCCAAAGATGCCAAGGAACAGGGGTTATAATCAGTTCATCACTTAATGTTTCTGCAGCTGGTCTGCCATCAGGAGAACTTCTTCCCCTGCTCCAGCATGGGCTCCCTCCTGTGAGGGACAGCACCCCAAGAACTTCTCCAGCATGAGTCCCTCCCACAGAGTGCAGTGCTGCAGACACAGGCTGCCCCAGAGTGGGGCCCCTGTGGGGTCACAGGTACTGCTCCAGCATGGGCTTCTCTCTCCATGGGGCCAGATCCCTGCCATGAGCCTGCTCCAGCACAGCCTTCCCATGGGGTCACAGCCCCCTTTGGGCATCCCCTGCTCTGTTGTGGGCTCTCCCCAGGCTGCAGCTGGATCCCTGCTGCCCAGGACCCCCATGTGCTGCAGGGGCACAGCTGCCTCTCCATGGGCAGCACCAGGGGCTGCAGGGGAACCTCTGCTCCAGCCCCTGGGGCACCTCCTGCCCCTCCTCCTGCACTGACCTGCCTGGCTGCAGGGCTGCTCCTCTCACATATTCTCTCTTCTCTGGCCACAATTACTCCCACTATTTCTTCCCCCCTCTTAAATATGTTATCACAGAAGCATTATTATCATTCCTGATGGTCCTGGCCTTGGCACCAGTGGCAGGTCCATCCTGGAGCTGGCTCTCATTGGCTTTGTCAGACATGGGGGAAGCTTCTGGCAGCTTCTCACCTGCCACACCTGTGATCCCCTTCCCACTCACTGTACTACTGGAGAATGGCAAAGCTCTGGGAAAAACAATGAGCATCTGACTCCATGTTGTCAGGAGGCTAATTTACTACTTTATTATACTATATTATATTAAAGAATACTATACTATACTATAGTAAAAAATACAGAAAATATACTTACTGAATGTTAAAAAAAATAATAGTGAAAACCCATGACTCTCTCCAGAGTCCCGACACAGCTTGGGCCTCATTGGCCAATCAGTCCAAACAACTCACACCAGAGTCCAATCAAGGACTCACCTCGGGTAAACAATTTCCAAACACATTCCACATGAGCACAAACACAGGAGAAGCAAATGAGATAAGAATTGTTTTTCTCTTCTCTAAGGCTTCTCGTTGCCTTTCCCAGGAGAAGAATTCTGGGTGAAGGAATCATGTTCAGAGAATGTGCATGCCACACTCTACCAAAACCTGGCCACACAAACCCAGCACACTGATGGGTGCTGTCCTTTAACACACACACAGGGGCTGGCTGAAAACTCAGTGAAGACCCTTGTGGAATCCACCCAAGTGTGGCTGAGCACAGCCTGGCTGTCCCCATCTGCACTGCCACCCAAGGTTCTGCTTACAGCCACTGCAATGGAGGGCTGCACTTGCTCCCTCTCCACACAGTCAAGGGATTCAGGGCCATTGTGATGCCAGTAACTTTTGGATACAACTCTTGATTCTATGAAGGAAAGCCACTCCAGGTAAATCAACTCCTAATGCACCAAAATCTTTCCTTTTCTAATCACAGCATCAATGCCTATACTCATGATGATCATGGAATATTAAGTTTATAGTTCTCAGAGATAAAAGCTCTTATTCAAATGCTGTATGTTCACACCAGAACCCCCTGACCTGAACTGGCTGCTGTGTGACCCAGCATGCACACTGCACACAGGGCCTCTGCACAGGGGGGGTTATGGATGTGTCCAACCATGTGAAAACAACAGAACATTTCTCTTGTGTGGCATTCTAACCAGTTGTATCCCAAGTTTTCTGAGGGTTTTTTTTTTCTGTTTGAATTAATTCATTTTCAAGATACACATAATTAAGAGACTCTTTTCACTTTCATCTCATGTTATTTGGTTAGTGATTAAAAAAAAATTAGCTGAGTAAACTGATGCAGTTTTCCATATGAATGTGAGTGTTGTCTGTCAAAAAGGACTGTTTACAATACTAATATGCTTCTGCAGAGGAAATAAGGTGCAGGTTTAATATAATGATAAATGCATTTGTGGAGTTACGAGAGAAGTGGGTGGAAACTCATGAGTGGGAGCTGAAACTGAATAATTAAGCAGCAAAATGCTACATAGTACACTTTCAAATTCACTGACGAGCAAAAAAAAAGGAAATCTGCTGCTGAGAGTTGTGGACCAACACGATATACAGCCAAAGTTCTGGAAGAATGCAAAAATTACTATTAATTTAAAATGAGACCTGTTATTCCAACAAATAATGTAACATGAAGCAAATAAGAAAGAGCTTATCCACCAATACAATTATTTCACTGGTGAATTGAATGACAATGCTTTTTGAATAAGCAAACTGAGCTAGAGCTTGATAGTTTAATAAGTAGTATTTCAAAACACATGTTTTTAGAAAATTATATCTGTGTAAGCTAAAAATTTTAATAACCTCCTGAAGTTCAGATTCCAGTGTTTACTTCTTTGACTCTTCTCTGTGAAACTGGGAGGCTTCTGTACTGCAGGCACAAATTAGTCTTAAATCCCTCAGCCTTCTTTCCATATTCAGGTCAGGAAGACACAGTATACTGTAGAAACTGAAAACCACTCGTGGAAACATAGATCTACACTAAAGTAGAATCTGTGGCAAAAATGAACCTTGGATGGCTCTCTACTCCCTGGCTACTATACAGAAAACTACATATTCAGAGGCAGAGGTGAACTAATGACTTATAAAAAGCAGAAAAACAGTCAAGTTTCACTGAAGGTCAGCTTAAATAATTAAGACAGAAAATCAATAGACTAGTTGACTCTTCTCACTAATACATTTTTACAAGGTTAAAGATTACCCACCATCCTAATACATGCAATGAAGGATTTTTTGTTTTCATCATTTTGTAATATTCAGGTTTGTCTTTTTGCAATTGTTATGCTTTTCTTGCCTCTCCACATGAACACTACCTCACAGAGTATTTCACTAGCATTCCCAGAGAAAGTTCACATTAGCTATTCAAAGCTGATGAATGAACAGGCATAGCAAAATCAGATTTCTTGTCCACACACAGTAACATTTCCAATCATCCCTAGTTTAGTTCAGCTTGTCTTCACAAGCTCTGGGAATACCCACTGCTCTACACCCTGATTGGGATATTTGTCATTTCTGTGTATCACTTCAGTCAAGGACAAACTAATAAAACTGCAATATTTTGGTTATATTTAACCTTCAGATATTATTGATTATTCATAAAGCAATGCCTAAGAAGTTTTTCATCTTTGTATCTCTATTAACTGTAACTACTTCTTCCAAGTGCTGATCTCGTTATTACAACATCAACATTTCAGTGAGGTTATAGAAAAGCCTTTATTGAGGATATCATGCAAATTAGCAAGAAAAGAACATCTGACCATCTTTATCAGAGTGTAATAGTCTTCTGCCCCCTGAAACTTTTGGGCTGCAGCTTTAAACTGACAAGACAACAGTTTGAATTGTTTAGTCTCATTGAAACAACTCAGAATCCTATGTATCCCACACAGGATGCAAATTGGAATGCAAAGTCCCTTTGTCTCAGCATCAGTGTCAGAAATAAGATACATATATTGTGACTCCCAGTCTTAAATGGAAATATGGAGCTCTAAGTATCACTTGTATGGCATGCCACAGATCATACTGGAGAGGACAAGGAGTCAGCCAGGAGAGGCTCCCACAGGAAGTAATGCACAAGGAAAACCAGCAGATAGAAATTTGAAAAGCTGAGTTGAAATCTCTATGAGTCTTGTCAAGACTGAAGCCCAAAATATGTGTGTAAGTAAGGAATACTGTATAAAATTCCATTAAGATACTCTGATAGTTAATTGGATTATCATCTTTTTAAAAGAATGTTTCATGAGTAACTCTTATCTGTAGTCCCCTGACCACCCCTTTACATAAATCTCAGCAGGTGAGGAAAATACTCAGTATTTCCTGCCACTCTTAGCCCCCTGTCTACAGGAAGAGTCTTTCACCGAGCAGGGTGTTGGGGAAGGCTCTGATGGTTGCTGCTGTTCTGAAAGGTTGGCACCAATGACTATAGTTTAAATTAACTCCTTCACTGTATGGAAACAAGGCTGGCATTTCCTGGTGAAGGTCCATGAACCACTGGAATATCTACAATACAAATCCTCATAAGAAAGTATTAATTAAATTGGCACCAATGATCAAGCATCATATCGTCTGATATGATCGAGGAGTGTCATTTACCTGCTCTTTCTGTCCTTCAACTTTCCTGAGATGGGAAGGCACCTTTTTCTTACATCCTCTATAAATATTTAAGAAGGCATTTGAGTGAATCAGTTAGTGAGTAAAAGTCAAAAGCTGTTTTATTTTATCTTTTAATTACTTGGATGGTGAAAAGAGGTGTTTCAAAGCATGAGTGCCACAAATGCAGTCAGCAGATCAGCCTCCAAGCACCAAGCTGTGCAGATCCGAGTAAGAAATAGAAGTACTGGGTTTCTATTTTGTTTTCAGGACCAGACCCAGGACTTGGAACAAGTCAGTAGAGATCAGGGAATATGAAAGAATTCAAGGAGAAGGAGGGGTGGGGAATTTTGGTTGAATTATAAAAGTCACTGCACACATCAGGGTTTGGAACTAGATCATTTTTCAGGTCCCTTCCAACCCTAAACCTTCTGTGATTCTATGATTATATATCAGTGAAGTCTAATATTTCAATTAAATAACATTTTACCTTTAATAGTAAAAGACTGCAATGGAATTACTGAAATGTATTTTTATAGTGTCACCACATTTGAAAGAAAGACACATTGGAAAAGATCTAGTTTACTGCATGTCTATCTAAGAACTGTTACTTAATTTGTGAACACATTGCAGAAGGCATGGACAATTCAGTCTGAAGATAGTTCAAAGTAAAAATCAAAGTAAAATAGGAAAAACAATAAGTAATTTGAAAAGCAAGAGGAAAGGTTAGGAGTAAATGAGAAGATAAACTAGGGAGTGTGCTCTGGAGGTATGGACATGCTCTCATTAAGCAGACAAGGATTAGAACATCACTAGTAAGGGCAAAGTAAAAAATGTTAAATTCAAGCAATGGCAAGGAAAACTTAAGCATTAGGGAAGATTATACAGTACAGCAGCTTTTATCTTGGGGAGAGTAGTGAAATCATCGCTGGAAGACAGAGCTAAATTAGGCACCTTTATATTCTGACTGCTCAGAGACAATCTGCCTTCATGACAGCAACCTATTTGATTAAAAAGGGAATAATTATGACAAACAATGAATAGGGAAAAAAACCCACAACAAAACTTCATCTTACTTTCAGTGCTGGGCATCATCACTCCTGGTGACTGTTGAAATGTTGAGTTGAACCATTTATGGTTTCCAGTTTAAAAAAAAAAAAAAAAAAAACAAAAAAAAAAAAAAAAAAAAAAAAAAAAAAAAAAAAAAAAAAAAAAAACACTAACAAGTCACAACAGTGATCCATTGCATCTAAATTTCTTCATGGAGACTCTGTAAGATCTAATCTCAGTCTAGTGGGGTTTTATCCATACAAAAAACTTGTCATTGCTCCTCATCTTTAAATTTTTCTTTCTTCAGTTCCCCTTGGACCCTCTGCCTCCCCAAGCAGATCAATCCCATGACTGCTTGTCTAATGAGTGCATTGGGTGTAGAATTTCACCACGACTCATGTAGGGAGAGCATCACACATATAGTCAGAGAAATCACAGCCATAGTAATACATTGCGATTTTTGGGCATAAAGGGGTAACAGTTGGGATTTTTTTTTTCCTTCTGATTCTTTGCAGTTATGTTAGAAAACATGAAGATATTAACATTTGTGCAGGTCTAATGTAAGGCTGAACAAGAAGCTTTTGTGCCAGTGCACTTTAACTTGTAGATGTTCCATCATACTGGAGCTCTTTATTCACCACCAGGTTCTACAGTGAACTGTACGTGCAACATCACATTGAAATGTTCATGAGGGTTTAAGTGCAGCTGAAGGCTGCAGTCGATGATATTGGAAATCTTTTCCAACATTATGGAATCTACAGTCCTAAGATAATAGTATATGTTAGATGGAGAACTTGTGTGTTGAACAAAGGAACTGCTACAGGGCAAGGCAAAGGAATCATCCCTTCAGCTCAGCTCATCTGGTGCCAGACCTCCTGGGAGCTGTTCAGGTCTTCAGCACAACCACCCCTGCAGGAGCAGGAGCATTCCTAATGCAGAGTCACAATTCACAGAATCACAGAACATCCTCAGTTGGAAGGGACTCACAAAGATCATCAAACTCTGTCCCTGCACAGGACAGCCCCAAGAATCCCAGCCCGTGCCTGAGCATTGTACAAATACTACTTGAGCTCTGGCAGCCTAGGCGCTGTGACCACTGCCCTGGAGAGCCCATTCAGTGCTTGACCATCCTCTGGGTGCAGAACCTGTTCCTGATATCCAGCCTGAACCGCCCCTGCTGCAGCCTCGGGCCATTCCCTCGGGTCCTGTCACCGGTCACCACGGAGAGTCTGCCTCCCACGAGGAAGCTGCAGACTGCGACCGGGTCTCCCCGCAGTCTCCTCCAGGCTGAACAGACTAAGCGCCCTCAGCTGTTCCTCACACGGCTTCCCTTCAAGGGCCTTCACCATCCCAGTGGCCTCCTTTGGACAGAACTTTAGCTCTTTCTTACACTGTGGTACTCAAAACTGCACAAAGGACTCAAGGTGTGCGCTCAATTCACATTTATTGTTAACTCCTGGCCATGGCCAGGCAGGCAGAGCCCACTGCACGGCTGAGCCTTCTTCCCCCCGGGGCAGCCCCTCAGGGACCGACCTCGAACCCCACGGGCCCGGCCGCCATGTCCGCCTCCCTCCCGGCATCCCCCACGCTGAGACCGTCATTCTCTTCGCCTCGCCCCGGGCCCCGCACGGCCATCGCTCCCCGGGGCCGTTACTCCGCGCCGTTTGGGGCCTCAGCACCGCCCGCAC
>WBNO01020414.1:0-16578 GCA_013400575.1 Peucedramus taeniatus | reverse complement strand
CCGGCGCTGCCCCCCGCTCCCGCCTAGCGTGGCCACACCCCCGGGCTCGGCGTGAACCGAGCGCCCCCGCCCCGCACACACACACCGCTCCTCCCCCGCCTGCGCCGGCACAGAGAAAGGGAAGGGAGGCGGCGCCGGGCCTGGGTCTCCCGCACCGCGCACAACATGGAGGAGCTGGTGGTGGAGGTGCGGGGCTCCAACGGGGCCTTCTACAAGGTACCGGGTGCTCGCGGCCGGGCCGGGCCCCAGGGGAGGGAGCGGGGACGCCAACGGGAGGAGGAGGAGGCGGCGGCTCCTCCTCCTCCTCCCCGCGCTGAGGGAGAGCGGAGGCCCTGGGGCAGGAAGGAGGAGGGAGAAGCAGGCAGGGGTGGAGGCCGCGGCGGGTCCCTCGCGGTGGCCGGGGAGAGCGGGCCGGGGGCCGCCGGGCTGAGCGGACTCGAGGCCCGATGAGGAGCGAGAGCGGGGAGGCCTCGGGCCTTCCCCCTTTGTGGGAAGGGGCGCCCGGGGCCGCCTTGTCCCGGCGCTGAGCGAGGATCAGCGCAGGGATGGGGCATTAATTGCTAAATCCTCAGCTTTTGTCGCTACTTAAGGAAAGTCTCTCTCGCCGTCCGGGTTTCCAGGAGAGCTGCACTACATGAGCACGGCCTGCAAGGCGGGGAGAAGGGGGGCCCTCCTTAATACACATTCCTGATGAAATCCTGTGGTGGATTCTTGCTCCTAATGCCATGGCAGGGGAAGCTGCCTGGTCATATTAAAGACAGCATTGCTTGGCCAAGTATATCTGTACTGAGTCCCTAAATACATATAGATATCAAATGTATTTTCTTCTTACTGAATTTACTTAGTGGCATTGCATGTTTGTTTCCAAGCCCTTGTGCTTAATAAAGCCATCACTGAGCCTTGAACATATGAGCACTGAATATGTTTTATTAATACCGTGTAGTATTGTGTGGCTTTGCATGACTTGGGTTGTATTAATCAGCTTATTAATAGGGTATAATTCCTAGTTTTACAGAAAATAAAATTCGGATATGGTAGGTTTGGGCCTACTCTCATTGACGTGTTATCAATATACCAGGAGCAGTCACGGATCAGTTCCCGCAAGTCTCCCATGGTTTAAATGATCCTAGGACTTTAAAAATTGGGCCTAGTTATTGTGCGACATCCAATATTTATGTTAGCAATGAAGGACCGGGTAGAGTTTCACACTCACGTGTTCCTCTGGTAGGCCAGGTAGATACCAAATGATATAGCTCAACACCTACGAGTTTTTCTAAGGAAAAAAGACCTCTTAAAACCTTATTTTTAAAATACATGTGCTAGTATCCTATTCTGAAATTTGGGGGTTTTTTTCAAAAGTAAAAAGTATGTGATACAAATCAGTGGTAAATAAGCATCCTGTGAGCTCAGAGTGCTGTAGTCCAGTTCTAGATCTGTATATTGCTTCCTGGAATTAAATAATCTAGCACGTTTAAAAATCAGTTTTATGTTTTTAAAGGTACAGTATTTGGTCAGAAAGAAGTAGAAGGAGTAAATGCATTGCACAGTAGAACTTTTAATGAGGCTTTTATCAAATTAGAGTAGTTACACAATGATGTGAAAGAGATGATGGTAATAATGACATGGTACATTCTTTAGTGACAAATATTATTGAATAAACCTGGGAGAACTGAAAGCTTCTGAAGCTTTTATTGTTTATGTTCAAGTTTGACACCATGGGGCCCTGTACCCCTTGTGTGTAGATGAAAGCTTAATTTGAGCATATATGTTCATGGAAGCTTGTTCATGATTTAGTGTACCCAAGTTCTAACACACACATGGCCCCAAGCAGTATGTTTGTCCTTTAACTTTTAGAAATTTTGACAGATTTTTTTTTGTTTCCTCTTTATCACTAACCAAGCAGCTTTGGTTAAATTGTCTAAGGGGAAAAATGGGCATATGGATTTATCTGCCTTCACCTGAATTACCTCTTTAGGTGAAGCATCACACTTAAAATAAATGCAGCATAATTTTTTTTAAAGAATAAGTGGGAGTTGTTTTACACTCTCATGCAATAATGGTCAGTATAAACCAGCAATTTTCCTCTAGTTTTCCCTTAGCTTGAATTACTTGAATACTAATTACAGATTTTTCTTTCATCATGATGTCTAAATATCACTCTGTTATAAAGTAATATATCTAATTTTTTTCTTGTGAGTTTATGCCCATCTTATAGGTTGGCAATTCGGTTGTAGAAAATGAATGTTGACCCAGCATAACAAGAAGTGTGCAGTGATGTCAAGTGCAAATTTAATTGCAGGATGGTTTTATCTTTTCCTTTTTAAAAGTTTCTTTAAGCATTCTCCTGAGAAATTATTTACAGCAGTAATGTTTCAAACAAACCAAAAGCAAAACAATTCTTTTATTCAATCTCATGATTTACTGATAACTGGTGAAGATTTCTTTCTGAATAATTCTGAATTAATGAGAATATGTAAATTTTTTGGAAAAATACACCTCTCCTGTTACTAAGACATGGAAGGGGAGGAGTATGAGGCTGCTATAGTCAGGATGGGATGGAGTGGCTCAAGTAGGCAGCTAATTGTGGCTTCAGCTTTTCATATCTCCTTGTAGGTCTCTCTGAGGACCTGAGCATTTTTGGGTGTACCCACCAGCATCTGGATCTTGACAGTACAAAGCTGCCCACCTAAGCCCTGCTGAAAGTAGTAAACCAGTGTTTTCTGAGATATATCCAGAGGATTCATGCCACACACAAAACATAGGAGATGGTTTGAGGATGCCTTCATAGCCAGCTGTAAGATTTGAATTAAAATTTCATCCTGGTCAGGTGCACTGGAATACTGGAGTTTGTTGATGTGACTGCTGTAGTGCAGGCTAGTTCTTTCTGAATGGAATTAAAATACTGCTTAGTGCATACTTTGTACTTTCATGATTTTTTTTCCTCCTTGCCTAAGATGAATTATTCCATGGAAAGCACAGTGCAGTAAATGGGCATGATTCAGGGATAATTGACAATCTGGTACCTAGAGATGCTTAGTCATGACTTGCTATGTGGCTGGGCCCAGAATCCTTGGAAGGAAAATGTTAGATTTCCTTACTTATTTTATGAAGACTGGTCCAACTACTGCCAGGACTGTGAATCCAAGGGGAGGAAACTGCCTTTTTGCAGCTCACAGCCAGGTAACTAAATCTTAAAGGTGTGCAGTATTAGGACATACCTTCTCATATCTTTCCTTGTATATAAGCAGTAAATTGAGTTTTGAAGTTCTTATTCACAGAGGACTAATAGACAGCCTTTGCCTAATCTTTTTGGGATTAGCTTTAGGTATTTCCCTCTAAAAGGGGACATGCTGGATGCCTTTCCAACATGGGATTGATTTTTCTTTTCAAGTTTGGGAGTGATTCTCTCTTGTGTCCTCTGCTAAAGATGGAAAGCATCCTGTTCATGAGGCAGTCAGTTTTGTGGCGGTGTTTGTTGTTAATATCTGTATGTTGTCTGTAACCCAATTTTTGCCACTTTTTGCTCTATAACCTTGTGAAAATCTTCCACTTTTTATCCCAGTAGTTTCAGCACCTTGCTGTTGTTTGCTTGGTTTTATAGATAACTTCATTGAAGCTACAACTGATAAAATAATTCATCTTTCTTACTACTTTATTACTCTGGGTCTCACTATTAGCAACTGTTCCTGTGGCCCTCTGTATCCATTTTTTTTCTTTCACTGTTCCATGCAGACTCTCAGCCAATATCTCCAGTCTCTTTGTACATTCATGAGCCTGTCTGCTCAGTCCTTCTGAGGATGACCGCCTGTACGCTTTTCCCTCATCTGGTGACCATTTCTGTGACTATTTTTCTTCTCCCTATTCTGTTCCTTTGTATGTCCAGCCTTTCTCAGAATTGATTATACACCGAGTTCCCTTTTGACATTCTCCTTCCAACAGGTATGAAATGTTACGGAACGGTTACACTAACAGTAGATGCACGTTTATTATCAACATAGCTTTTTTTATGTTAAAAAGCATATTTTCCCTACTTTCCCTTCTTACAGTTAATTATCCTCCTTTATTAAAATGGTTGACAATGCTCACATCTGATGATGTGAGCAGACTTTAAAAAAAGCAAAATTTCATGGCAGCTGAAGCCTTTATTTTTTCCTTTGAAGTGTCTGTCATTCCATTTAGCATAAAAATATGCTGGTGTTTCCACTAATTCTTATTTTTTAACAAATCATTTGTAAAATTTAGACCATATATTCAGCATATAGCCATTCTTAGAATGTGAATGCTTATGTGTTTGAGGAATGCCATGCTGTTAACTTTATTTAATTATATCTGAAGCATGGAGAGAAATGAAATGGTTTATGTGACTCAGAGTCAAATTTGATGTAGAAAACTTACCACATTTGATTTTTTTTTTCCACATTCGAGAGGAAAAATCAACTTTTGCCTTATAAAATGTGCTTCTGTTCACAATTTTTTGTGTACTCTTTCTTGGTATTTCTGCTGTTAGCAATAGTGGTATGTCAGCTGCTTCAGTCTTTCACTGTCCTGTTACCTCATTTTGCTTCTGTCCAGTTTCACTTTGTTTTTAAGGCATTTCATATTTGTGTCCAAATTCATCAGAGCCGCTGTTCTGTCCCTTCATGGGGGTGCATTTTAAACTCACATATCTGCACCATTTTGTTTGAATTTCCATGGCTACTTACACTCTTTACCTAAAAAAGGCTGATTAATGATTATTGTATTTCTTGTGATACTTTGTGTGAGATCAGAACCTCTTCTGACCTTTACTGACATCTGGGACTGGCTTGTCCTGTGTCTGTGAATTTGGCTCATGGTATTAAAGGCTACATTTCTTTTTCTTTTTGTGTGTAATTTCACAAATATTACAAAAACAAAACTACCAAACAGTTTGGATAGGTATTAATTTTGGTTTTCCAAAAGCATTGCTGCTTAAATATTAGTTTTTTTAAGGAAAGCTTAGAAATGTTTCAGATATTTTCTGTTTNNTGTACCTGGAAGTGTACAAATTGAAATATATAGTGCTGAAGAGTCCAAATACATTTTTGTGCTACAGATCTGTTTAAATATTTATATTGGAGGGAAGTGCATATAATGCTGTTGTCCAGACAATGGTTAACTGATGTGATAAGGATCTGACAGTCACAAGAAACTGAAAAACAAGGAAAACCTCCTTTCTCTGGATAGATAGGATTAGACAACCAAATATTAAGGACTACTTTTATAGTCATTAATATATTTTTCATGGTGGTTTTTAAGCATAAAGATCACAGAGAGGTGTGCAGACGTGTTTCATATATTGCATACTTGAAATTAGATATTTGGCAAGGTGTTGTCACTTTGTAATTAATTATAAATTTATTCCAATGAACTTTTGTAATTTTGCAAGACTATAAATTAAAAGACAAACCACAGTGTTATGACATCAGTGGTTTTGACCAGACTGAAGTGAAAACCAGGTATTCATCTGTTTCTGTGATTGACTCTTCTGAACTTGGTGTAAGCTGAAGAAATTCAGGTCTGTGATTTTCCCTGGCAGTGTCTGTATTGATGCTACCTGTGTTAGGTCAGCAGTTTAACTTGTGTTCCTGGTTCAGGTTCTCTCTGATTTCTGGGTTGTGACCAAAGCAGTGTGGAAGAGCTGTTTAAGGAGAGCTGAAACAGGACAGTGTAGTTAATTTCTCTTTCAGCCAGCTATGTCTCTAAAGTTTTATTGTTTCCAGATAACATAATTGCTAAACTGTTTGAAGGTTCAGGCTAGTCTTCACCATAACTTAGGTTTATTTGTTGCACATCCTGGTTTACTTATTATTGGTAGATTTTGGCATTATTACCTTTAATGAGGTATATTGCTGTAGTCCCTAGGATTGTGCTCAAGGTGTGTTGGATGTTAGGAACTCTGTTCTGTTTCTCTCTGGATATGAGATACAGTCTTGCTCTTTGCTGCTGTACTTTTCCATTTTTCTGCCATTTTCTGTCATTTTTTCAGAGTGCTGATTAGGACACCTTTTGGTGTTTTCATCACCACAGAGGTGATGACTTCTCCCGAAGTATCTGTCGTACAAGGAAACATGATTTTTTTGTGACAATTTACAAATATGAGAAAAATACGGTATCAAAAGATTATTTCTTGGGCATGGGTTGTGTTACTCTTACCTGTTCTCCTGAAGGCTATTAAGTGTTGCTGATATAATTTCTGTTGAATTTGCTTTGTAAAATAATCTCTGCTTTTACATATTCAGGTACTACTATTAATCCCTGTCCGGTCTGTGGCACAAAGCAGCCATACCTAGTATCTGGTAGTGATCATAGTGTTTTTCAGGTATTAAAGGTATCCATTTCAGCTGCATCTGTAAGAATAGGTGCTTCTAAGTTGCACATTACAACCATTGGAGAAAATGTGGGTGAAGCCTTTGAAGGTGATATGTGTAATGTTGTGAAATGAGTCAGGGCTACCATTGTACTGTTCAAATGCATATCCAGTTCTGGAATCTTCTTACAGAATACACCACAATATGAAACATGACTTAAATGTATCAATAATGATCAACTGAGAGCTCTGTTGCCTCTTGATGTAAATATCTTTTCTGTGCTGCTATGTACATGATCTTGAGATGTGGTCTTAAGTCTTTATACCATGTCATTGAAAAACATCTGCTGTGCTTGTAATCCCCTTTGAAGGAATATGGAATTTTGAAATTCATAATTATGCAAATACATATGGAGACTTTTTAAAGTCTCCTTGGCTTGCTGGCAATAATAAAGTCTTGTTCTTAAGAGTATTGAGAGGCAAGCAAGGTGTAAAATAATTTTTTGCGGTTGTCACTGTGGCTTTCCTTCAACTTCTATTCACCATGGCATTGGTAATGTTTCAGTTACCAGCTCAGATGGTTTCTTCCTTGGACTGAATGACTTTGAGTGATGACATTCATGTGCATTACCACTTGATTTTAGCCAGTTCTTGGAACTCTGTATTACCCATCAGGTGTTGCTCTTCTTTAATACTAAGATAGTGCTGCAACTCAGGAAGTATTTTGGAATACTTTGTAAAGCAAAAATAGCAAAAGAATTTTTTAAAAACCATTTAGCTTCCATATGAGAGAGACACCTTCTGGTAAGAGATAAGATCTCGTCTTGGAAACTTGCAAGATCAAGAATAATAAAATGTGGAGACTAATAAAATGTTCCAGACTTCATTAACTAATTCTTCTACAGAAGTGATAGTTGCTGCTAAATTATTTTCAATTTGCTGAGAAATTTTTATCTACTAAGGTGGATCTCCATTAGTAGAACAAGCTTCTCTATTATTTCTTGCTCATGGGCTTTTATTTACCTACCTTGCAATGATATTATGTGTGGACTAATATTAGTGGAATACTCAGTACTTAACTTGTTTCAGAAGTTCATAGAGGTGCTTTAAAAATAAAGATTAAAACCCCCACGATCTTTTCATCCTTGGTTAACCTGTGACCTCCATTGTTTCAGGCTAAGAAAAATATTTTCATTGGTAAATCCCAAAGTTCTTTGAGTATGCCGGTCTTGCTGTTCTGTAGATGGGGAATGGGGGACATTTGGGGCTTTAAGGTAAACAGTGATCAAATCCAAATCAGTCAGTTGAGTGCATAAGGCAGGAGGAACCCTCCGTGCTGGATTCTAGTTCTGTCCTCTGCTTTATGGTGGCATGGAGAGCACAGCTCCTGTCCATGCCCCAGGAAAAAAGGGAAGGCAGGCCCCAAGGTATTTATCTAAAGTTTGTGATCTACAGACTTAGTGTGAAGTAAATATGGGGAAGATTCTGCTGAAATTGATATAGCTGAGTTTTGCTAGTGTAATGTTCAAATGTACTTTGAGGTAAAGAAAGAAGAGACAGGACTTGGAGGTTTTGTGGGCTTTGGTTTCGTTTGTTTTTTGAGGAATGCTGATGTTTAATTTCTGTCTCTAAATTAAATGGGATTATAAAATCAAACATTTAAAACTCTTGAACTATCTAGTCCTTTCCTACTAACCTCTCCTGTTGCTTCTAAAAAGTAGAAGTGATGTCTTCATAGCTGATGCATTCTGTTTGTGTATCAGTGTGCTGGCAGTCATGAACCCAAGGAGGTTATCAGCTTTCAGTATGTGTTTTTTATAAGTCTATTGCAAAATTAAAAAGGCTGACTTTAAAACATACTTTTATTGTGAGATTCATCAATATTTGTGAAAAGGAGATGTTTTACAGGCTTAAAATTACTTTTAAAAGTGTCCATAAGCATACCATAATTATACTTTGTTTCTTCCACAGGCATTTGTAAAGGATGTGCATGAAGATTCAATAACAGTTTCATTTGAAAACAAGTAAGTGTATTACTGGTGTTGTACCTGCAAATGACAGAGTATCAACCTTGCATTTGATTGACCTAAATATGGCTTAGTGTAGAGTAGTGTATATTAGATACGCCAAACTTGCTGCTGGCATGTTTTAAAGTTACATTTAGTATCTACTGTTTTGTGACATTTCTATATAAGTGCTTTTAATGGTTTAAATACTTTCAAGTGCAAAACCATAGTAACATGGCTTTTGCTGGGAAGATAATGATGTTTTTACTGAATTTACATGATGACATCCCATGTTCGAGTAAGTCAACAGTTGTACCACTTCTGACTCTCATATGAATGTCTTGCCTTAGTTTTAGAAGAGTACATTATTACAAAATTTGTTCTATAGATAAATTATGAATACCAATTTTCTGATCTAGAAACTAAATTTATCCAGTCTCCATTAAAGAAACTGAATATTAAAACTGTATTCAGACTGGATCCTGATCAAATTTTCATAACCTGTAGTAGAACCAAAGAAAAAGACAATACAGGCTTGTTTTGAAGGAAGTGTCCAAATGTGTTATGAAATGTTTTTTAATCTGTGTTTCTAATGTTGGGGTTAAAAACCATACCTGTGAATAGAGGAAGAACTTCTGCTAGAAGATTCAAAAAACTGCAGGTGACATCAGGATTTCATTTAAGATGCTTAATAGTCATTTAGATATGTTTTTTCTTATTATGTATACGTTGGATCACATTACCCTTAATACATATATGCACAAAACACCACAGAATTTGAAACTCTAAAATGAATGGATTAAAAATGTTTGATTTCTGTTTACAAATAAGATGAAAATATTTAGACCATTCACTGTTATTTTTGTTTGTAGCTGGCAACCAGAGAGACAAATCCCATTCCATGATGTGAGGTTCCCACCACCTGCAGGCTACAATAAAGACATAAATGAAAGCGATGAAGTAGAGGTGTGTATGCTCCATTAAACAGCTCTTGTCTTGAGAAGTGAGAACTTGCCATGAAAAATGTCAGCCACGCCACTGGAAGGTTTGCTTCCATGTTAGATGATGTCACCTTCTTTGATTCCAAGTACTGCAGAAAACACAGTGTCAGGCACATCACCAAACCCAGAGTCTGACAGTGGTAAACCATGCAAATTCCATGTACCACAAAAGGCTGTGTAAAATTCCCTGTACCATGAGCTCCATGCTGAGTTACAAATATGCTGATTCACAAATATGATCAGTGTTGCATTAATTACAGATAAGTCCTTTTTAGGACTGGATTAATTCAGAAATAGGTGATGAACTGTAGTTATTAAGCTGTAAGGTAATAATGTCTCTATTACCAAAGCTTCGAGCTGAATCAGATAATTTGCATTATAAGTGTGTATACCTAAAAACATAGAAATATATGTGTATATGTAAATATTTACATGTATATGCAAAGACATAGAAATATATGTGTATATGTAAATATTTACCTGTGTATGCAAAGAGATTGATTTAAAGCAGCATAATATTCCTAACCTCCTTATTTTATAAACTTGTAACACTTATTTTTATAATTAATTTAAAGAAAAAGGACTTTCAAGATTTGCATTCTGCTTGCATGCTCTGTAGGTTTTTCATTTGAAAGATAAGAAAATTGTAAAACTTCTGTAATGTGGATGTGGCTGATAGCATATATGTGCTAAAGAAGTGTAGATTTGTACACCCACTGGTAGAACCTCATCAGACCTACACACAATTAGAAATACTGTTGATGAAATATTAGCAGATGTAAAAGTCTGAATTATCTCTCTTTTGACTGCATGCAAGACTGAAGCAACTAATGCCAGTAGATTGACCACTGTATTATTTATTATTATTTATCTATATAATCTTGCTGTTACATGCTTTCTGTGTTGTGCTCAGAGGTTTTATGTACTAAGATGTTCTGCTGGATTTTGTTCCTATGGAGTTCCTGATCATATTAGTGTCAGCTTTTGTGATGTCTTTTAAGAATATAATGTATGTATTTTGTTCAGGTTTATTCCAGGGCAAATGAAAAAGAACCCTGCTGTTGGTGGTTGGCTAAAGTGAGAATGATAAAGGGTGAGGTAGGAGTATGCATATATACATATATATATATTTTATGTTTACTTATACTTTTTTCTTTCTTTTCTCTTTATATATTGATGTGAACTGTGGTTTGAACTAATCTCTCTTCATTTTTTATGAGTTTATTGATTAGGACAGTTGCAATTACCATTAACCTCAACCTGAGAAGTCAAATTTGACTTGTACAGCTAACAAAAGTACCTTTTCCTTAATAGTGTAATGCTCACTCATGTCATAAAATATGTGGCTTGGATGATTTTATTATTTTTATATCAGTTCTACGTAATAGAATATGCAGCCTGTGATGCTACATACAACGAAATTGTCACAATTGAGCGTTTGAGATCTGTGAACCCCAATAAACCCGCAACAAAAGATACTTTTCATAAAATCAAACTGGCAGTTCCTGAAGATTTAAGGCAAATGTAAGTACAAGCGTTTCTTTATAACTTGTTTCAGAATATGGGTAACTTCTTAAGCCTGAGACGAGGAATAAAAATGCTTTTTACCACTCTAAATTAACTTGTTGAAATGTAAGAATGTAAAAAAATACAAATATCAATGTAGTCATACTTTAAAAATAGAAAAGATGATTTTTGAGTTGTGATTTAGTGTAAGGTTTGTGTGTGGTACAGATTAAGATTTTCTTTCTTAGCGCTGTTCAGTGATGTGCACAGTTTAATCTGAATCCATTCTTGGTCAACTTTTATTATTTAATGATGGCTCTAGGAATAGTTAAACAATAATGAAACTTCCCAGAGTGTGATACAAAGCCAGCCAGCTTTCTCCTAGGCCATGGACATGTTGTTGTCATATAGTTACAGTTCTAAAAGTCACATTAATACTGATTCCCCTTGTTTACCTTCAGGTCACTTTCTGCTTTCCTTGAGATGCATGTTATTGCCTCAGTGTGGAATGAGTTATAAATTTAGGTTAGACTAAAACTTCCTGAAGTTAGTGTTACAGCATTCACAAGTTCACTCGGTGGTGATTGGACACAGGAAACCTGAAGCCAAGCACAGCATGAGATGAGCATAAGGTGTTTAGAATGCTGCAGGGGTTAAAATGAAATCACACGTTTTAATGGTTCATGATGTGTTTGAAATCTTGAATTTGCTGATCATAGTGATTATAGCTTTTTAATGTAGTTTTAACTTGTCATTTCACAGATTTACATACAGAAAATTTCTGAAATATTTCTAATCCTACTCATGTGAAAACAAATGAAAGAAAAATGAGTCAAATAAATGATAATGGAATAAAATAACATCTGCTTTGCAAGGGAGACCTTGGGGATCTTTATTTACATTCTTTGTATTAAGGAATTATTCTTTTTGGCTGTTAACCATAAATGCAATGGTTACTATTTTTAAGTTTGTTACATTTTTATTCCTAGGTGTGCCAAAGAATCTGCGCATAAGGACTTCAAAAAGGCAGTCGGAGCTTTTTCTGTAACATATGATTCTGAAAACCACCAGCTTATTATTTTGGTAAGTACAAATGTTTTACTGTACCATTGGCAGTGGTTTGTTTCAAGAGTCCATGTGTAAAGCACTGTTCTGTTTATTAATAATTCAGTCAATCAACGATGTAACCACAAAGCGGGCCAACATGCTGATTGATATGCACTTTCGGAGTCTTCGCACCAAGTTATCCCTGATACTGAGAAATGAAGAAGCCAGCAAACAGCTGGAGGTACGTTGGTTGTCTTCTCTGAAGTAATTTGAGTGAAACAGATAACAAAAAAATCCCTTGTGTGTTCCTTAGCTGGTGGGACTTGCATTGAGGTGAAAGTAATGATGTATTGATAATAATCTAGGTGGTAAAAAAGGCAAATGGAAGTGTCACCCAACAAAGATGTATACAGTTATAGGGCCTATTATTTCAAAGACTCATTTTTTTGTAGCAGGATTTTGTAGGGGATTAAATGCAGATATGTAGACACACATACACGTGTATTTTTTTTCATATTTTGAAGTATAAAATAGTTAGCCGTCATTGCACAAATAATGCCACATATTTGGTAGCTCTAAAAATAGATGGGAGTGGATATGTTATGATCCTGATAGGAATCGATCTGTATCCAGCAAAGTAACACAGTGAAAATGAGATGGAAGGGGTAAAAACTGATGCTGGTAGAATGTATGAAGGGATAGGTTTGTCTATAGATAAAATGTTAGGAAATAATCTTACAGCAGATACAGCTTCTGATACTCCTGTGACTGGTGAGTGGGTGTTGACTGGCAAGAAGCTTGAGTCATACTTGTCCATGGGTAAAAGAAAAAAAAGAAAAGAAAAAGAGTAGGCAAGGGAATAAGAGGTTTTTTATACACCAGTATTAACATTTCTTCATGGTTTTTCTCCTATCTATAAATTAGAAAAAATAGCAATATTTATGAAAACTTTTTAGATTCGCTGTCAAGAACCAGAGGTACCATTTAAACTCCTGTAACTCAGTTTGACATGGGTGTGTACCAGCAGTATTTCTGCAGAGCTAGGTTTCATTCCCCCTTCCCAGGGGTTACAGCTGTTTGAAGTGGGACATCATGTTCAGGCCTTGTGTATCCAGTGAGCATACTCACTGTTACAAGAAGTTCTCACTTCTCTTATTCTCTCTTTCGTATCTTGATTTCTCTGTTTCAGAGCTGAAATCCAAGTTTGTTTGGGTTTTGATTTTTCTCAAGATGAAGGCCGGATCAGTTTTTCCTCATTGGTGTTCCTTACTGAGCACCCCACTGTAGCTCTTCAGTAATCATTCTTCTTTATCCTCCAGAACTGACAGTTGTGTGGGCAGTTTACCTCTTGAAGTGCAAAGTATTATTTTGGAGGTGGAAAGAACAACAGCCTCTTTAGAGCTAATTCTCTTTACATGCCCCCACAAATGCATGCACCAACAACTGTTGTCATTGATACCTTTCCCAAACTAATCTTGGATTCTTCTTGTCATTGTAACACTGAGTATTTTTACTGCTGTGAAAGTCTCAAATTTGATTTGGTTCTCACTAGAAAACCATTGTTGAACTTCAGTTTCTACCTAAGTACTTAAAGGTTGTGAGATAAATATATACAGTTAAAATTTGTGTGACAAAAGTTGGCTGGTATTTCTCATTTTGGCATTTGTGTTTCTTGTAGTTAGAGTAAATATAAAATCAGTCTCATCCAAAGTTGAAAGGAAGAGCTTCAGATAGTAAAAATCACACTCATGATTACTGTTAAGACACTGACATACCAACAGACTACACATGTCCATCTGCAGAAAAAATATTTAGTGAATGCTTTGGGCTTTACTGCATTATTAATAGCAGCTCACTGTTTTCATCAAATAAACCTTTGTATGTGTCTCATAGTACTGAACTTTCAAAGTCTGCCACTTCTTTTCTTCTAGCAGTTTTACTGTTTTGTTTCCTGAGTCATTATCACTAGACCAGCTTATTTTGTTCAATGGAGTTTTTTTCTTCCTATTTGTTGTACCTTCTTTTTTGCACATTATCTTCTTGACTTGCTTGGCTGTACTTCTCAAACATGGCTTTTAGAGCATCAAGTAAAATAACAGATTATTTTTTGTTTGCATTCTTTCCCAGTGGGTGTGATTTAGCTGTTTTGGGTGTCTTTCACATACTAAAAAGCCTGAATTGAGAAGTGTTTTATGTTCTGGTTTGTATTTTACTGTATCTAAGTAGAACTCAGTTATGGCTGCTGTGTAGGTATTAATACATTACTTGCATAGATGTTTCTTATTAATGTATTGGAGGGAAGTAGAATACAGAATTTCTGATGTTTAAATAGAACACATTTTGTAATAATTTGCAGAAAAGCTAGTGATGTTTTAGTGCAGGGAGTAAAACTCTGGTTTGACTGTCAGAGCCAAGGTCCTCAGTGGTGATGTAACTTCATCTTTTCCACATGTCATAGATAGTTAACAACTGATCATTGTCTTGGTCATCCTGTTCTCTCCTCTTATTTAGCTGTCTATAAAAGATGTCAGCTAGTAAATCAGCATTTGGATTATCTGTCAGAATGTAGAAATATGAGCAATTAAAAATAACTTTTTGCTTTCCAAATTGTAATGTAGCTACAGAAGTACTTGACAGTGCTCTCAGAGTATCTGAAGTATTTCATAACACTTGGATACTTACACCACTCTCTACTGTAACCAGTTCTTTGAAACAGTGATTTAAGCACAGGATATTTACCAACAGCTTTAAGCAGGAGCAGGTCAGAAAGCAGTACCAGTTTAGCTGGAACAGTGTAGGGCTTCTTGTGGGCAATTCCTTGATGTTTTCTCAACATCTGTAGGGTCTCATTTTGCTGACATTAAACTGCTAATTTGAAGTGTGCTTATGTATGTCGTGATAGTAGTTACAGCTTCGATTGCAATGCAGAAACATGGACAGGATTATATATCTTGGCTTTTATCTTGTTTCTTCCCGGCAAAACACTCCTTCCTTAACAGATTATCACAGTTGGAAATTCTCTATCTTCCCACAATGCATTAAACAATTGTTCCTTTCCTGTGTTCTGTTATGCTCACACTTGAGTGAGCATAAGAGTGAGTACGTGAGTACTCAGTATGACCCTTCTGTCTTGGTAAATGTGTGATTCCTGGATGAAATTCTGAACATATTTGTTCTCTGAATTCAAACAGTTTTTGTGATGTCATGCATAGGCATGGATTCTTCATTTTTTTGAAGTGCAGTAGATATCCACAGCTTCTCTGTTTTATATATAATTCTGTGTCAGTAGTTGACTTATTAGAGTTTCACCCACCTGTTGAAATTGGTGCAGGTTTTTTTCCTCAGAGATCATAAGGTTTGCTTTAATAATCACCACAGTTACTATTTTACTACCTTATGAGTGCTGTCTTTCCTACTAACACCTGATAGCTGTAGCTATTAAAGGGTAATTCAAAATAGAGGTGTCAACACAGCTAGAGGTCAGCCTTATTTAATATTTAAAAGACTTCTGAAAGAGACTCCTTGGTGTTTTTGAAGCTAAAATAAGTGCAGTAAAGGGATTGAGTAAATGAAAAGTAGGCTAAGCACCTGATTGAAAAAACAGACTTGAAATTTATGTTGATTTCTCTCTCCAGTGTTACTGGAGAGACAATCAAAGTGAGCTGACACTAGATTTTTCTTCAGAGTTCTAGGCAACTTGCATCCCGGTTCCATGAACAGTTTGTAGTACGTGAAGACCTAATGGGTTTGGCCATTGGCACTCATGGTGCTAATATTCAGCAAGCCAGAAAAGTCCCTGGAGTGACTGCCATTGATCTTGATGAAGATACTTGTACATTCCATATTTATGGAGAGGTGAGTTCCCTTCTTTATCATTTCAGAAAATACCTGAAAGAAACAAGCAAACAAAAACCTTGGGGAAATGAATCTTGTTTCTTACACATCTTTCTGTTGTAGGATCAAGATGCAGTGAAAAAGGCAAGAAGTTACCTTGAATTTGCTGAAGATGTCATACAAGTCCCAAGGAATTTAGTAGGTATGTCAGTTCTGGAGGCTGCCTCCATGATAGTAAGGAAAAATGCCTTCTGAGAACTGCACTGAACTAGAATCAATGTGCTGATGTTGAAGTACGAGGCAGAATAATTTCTGGATTGAGCCAGAGAATTAGTTACTTCCCCCAAGCATGTCCAGAGATCAGGTCAGCTCTAGAAGAGATGAATCTGCAGTCTCATATTTTCCTAGTGTATTTTGAATAATTTCTTTGACATATATTTGTCTTTTTCCCCCTGTCCTTTTAGAGATGTTTAGAAGCAGCACTGTGGGATGAGCTAGGAGTTAGGTATCAGTGATGAAGAAAATTTAAAATGCTACCATTGCCAAACAATAAAAAATGTCTTTAAGAGCACAAGCAGCCCTTGTATATGTGAAGTCTTCTAATGAGTTTTTGATACTATAAAGCAAAAGAAAAATACCTGATTTCATTCAGTATATAAGAAAAGAGCAGAGAAAATACTTTATGGTATAACATAGCCCTGAAAGAAAATGCTTTAATAGGTTGTCAGGGTGTGTATGCAAGCTGGTGTTGAAGCAGTGTGAAATTCTGCGGTGGGACAAGTACTAAGGAATGTGGCAGCTCAGCTCTAGAATTGATTAAAAGCAATAGTTTTCCCTTCCTTATTCCCTCCTGTTT
>WBNO01020413.1:49911-66124 GCA_013400575.1 Peucedramus taeniatus | reverse complement strand
TGGGAAATAAGAAACCACTCACTGGTAAGAAAATGCTGGGAAGTAGGGCCAAAATCCCTGTGAGCTTCATGCAGTTGCTTGATGCGCTCATCAACGGCCACCTGTTAAGAGAGGAGGAAAAAATGACTCTTTTCTAGACAACAAACAAAGAGCAATTATGGTTAGATAATTTTTTTATTTTTGAACATTCAGTTCAAAATTTAGCAGTTTCCTGCAACAATTGTTCTTCTTCAGAGTCTTCAGATGAGATTAAATATGTCACTGGAAAAAAAGGAGGTTAAAAAAAAAGGGCTTTTTTTCTGTTGTCCCCATCTT
This sequence comes from Peucedramus taeniatus, assembly GCA_013400575.1. NCBI lineage: Eukaryota > Metazoa > Chordata > Aves > Passeriformes > Fringillidae > Peucedramus > Peucedramus taeniatus. Next base: position 65,809 of record WBNO01020413.1, on the reverse strand, counting down.
AACTGATGCTAGAAGAAGCTGAAAATGAAAAGGCTGAAAAAGAAAGGTATAGCAAATTGGCATGACATTATGTACCTGAAAATAATATGACTGCTGCTTGTCAATATTGAAGTCAGAATATCCATCTGTTAACACTTTTTCTAAACTACTTCTAAAGTACTTTCGAAAGTACAGTATTATAAATTAGCACATGAAAAGTAATCTCATATAATGTGGACAGGATAATCATATTTTAACCAAGTACTGAAATGAGGTTAACCAAAAGAGAGCAGCTGGTACAAACATTTTGCTGTTCTTTTAATCACTCAAACCTAAGCCCCTCAACCCTTTCCTCAGAACAGACCTTTGAAGAACATGTTCCTAATGTTTTGTTGGGTTGGTGTACTGCATGAAAACAGAGACAATAGTTTAGCACTGGTTTTATCTTTACCCTTGAAAATCCCAGTGAAGTGGAGCATTGAGCAAGCAGCCAAAAGGGGGTGGTTACAATAAGATTCCCTGGTGTATGAGTGACACCTACCAGTCTCTTTATAGCCTATATGCCAGAAGGATGTCATTAAGTTAGGTCTAAGAATGGGATTAGATAAAACAAGGAAAAAAAATATTGCCTGTAAGAAAAAGTGTTCCATCAACACTGGCAAAGCAGAAGGTAAGTGTATTTTAATTGGTCTAATTGTGATATACATAACAAGGAAACATATAGGTTGCATAAGTAAAAAGCAATCCACATTTTAAAACTTTCAGGGAGTTTTTCTGGTTGGTGGTAGGGGGGAACTATTGTATAGTAACTGGGCATGATACAGTTTCAGAAGGGAAAATTTTAAAATGATAGAATTAATGAGCTATTTGATATGACTGTGTGTGCTTGTCAGATAACCCCTAGACCCCAAAATCTTGTTTAACTAAGAAATAGCAATTTACTGCCAGGACATGATTTATTTGCTTACAATTTTAAAACTAACTCTCTAAGCAAAAATGCCCATTTGCTTTCTTTCCTCAAACCATTTTCCAGGTGCTTTTCCTGCAGCTCCCTTCATTTCTATGTCATCTTTTCTGGCTTCCCACTGAATTGCATGGACAGATATTTCTGTTAAGCAATGCTTCATACCAGGGACTGACTTTGAGCTTGAGTTCACACCCAATTCACTGCACAGATACAAGCTGGGGAATTCTGTAAGTGCATAGAAACCCACAAAAGGGCTGCTTCTAGTCATCAGTATAATTAGCTTAAGTACAGAATAATTAACTGATGTGCTATTATTTTTAACCAAGAAATTACCTCTCAATGAAGACTAGAAAGATAATCTTAAACATACCTAGCCCACATACAAATAAAAACCACTGGAAAAAATGTAATGAAAATGTATATACTCTTTAGAATTGCTTAAAATTACCTCATAACATACTTTTTTTGTCATCAGGAAATATTGGTTAATAAAGAAATATATGGCTCTTCCATTATATTAGTACATACTTTTCATTAAGTCAACCAGGATGGAAAAAGTTTTTGCTGGCATGAAGAATCCCTAAAGAGAATGAGAACTTTACAAACACACAGTGGGGAGCAGTGTTTCATATAGGAAAATTTCAACAGCCAAATAGTGATCAGAAAAGAGCATGGGAACCCTTTAGCACACATGACCACTGCCAGCACACAGCCTATACAACTTCTGTAAGTGTGCTAAAACTGAGAATTCCAATCCCTCCAAAATATCCAAATGACCTTTAAACTGCACAAAATTATTAACCTGAAGATTTTTATCCATTTATGTACACCAGCAAAATAAAGTACCTTACACACTTCAGGGTTAACTTTCCAACTGAACCTCTTTGGATGCGAGCCAGGAAAAAGCTCTTTCTAGAGGTAGATTTTGTCAATACAGAAAAGAAGAAAACACTGAGAAGTGTTGAGAACTCTCCAGGAAATATCACCTGAGAATACAAAACATTATTCCACTTGGCTGCCAGGAAATACCACTTGCTGATGTATTGGATACTAACTTTTAGGTAGAAGACAGTAAAAGATGAACTCACTGTTGGTGATAGAGCAAGGAAGATTATTGAAGTCGGTTTCTATTAATTTTATCAAAACTAACACATAAATAGTAAAATAACACAATTTGAACCCACAATAACTCAGATAATGGCATACAAAAAATACCCACTGAAACAATCCTTGCTTAAACTTACAGAAGAATGTGTCTCTGAACCAAAAAAATCAGAGTTGGATTTGACTTAGTGACATACACAAACAATCTGAAGAAGGAGATTCTATCCATATAAGTCTTCATAAATGTTTCATGATTCTTGAATGAAAATCTCACTGGCATGTAAAAGTGTTTCTTATTTTTCATGAAAAAGCCATAGGTAATTCACAAATTTCAGATTTTTTCTTGTTCTTGTTTTTCCTTCAAATCAAGTGAAATAGGCTCTTCCAAAATGAGCTCAAACAGTATCTCTTGTATTTTTGTATGCTATGCTCTGAACCAAGAGCTGTTGTCAGAACAAAATGTTGTGAACAACTAGAGCCTTGTGGGAAGAAAACTGCAAAATTTTCAAGCCCATTCAAGCATTCATTTTCCTTGTGTTAAAGGGAAGAAAAAAAAATATATAGTGTTAATGAAGGAAAACATTCTCTACTGATTTCGGTAGTGTTGGTTTAGCCATGAAAGAAATACTACTTTAAAGGTACTATTATCAGAATGTAACATGCAGCATCACAGAATGGTAAAGCTGGAAGGAACCACAGTGGTCATCTGGTCCAATCTCCATGGGATGGGACTGCGGATTTCATTTGGGTACCTTTTAGGTAAAACTCCACAGTATTTCTCCACAAGAAATGTTACTAATAAATAAATAAATGTATTTCTAAAAAGTCAGCTATTGCTTTATCATGATATGAGAAGTTGATTTAAAATAGACCAAACTATTTTCATATCTAATTTTTACTTAGAAACAAACATCAGAACTTTCTGTAATTGGGATACTTGAACCGTTGCTTTTCTTCACAGGGGATACATGCTTGAAAAGACATGCATTTCCATTATTTATTTAATCCAATGTTTTACATAACATTGATCTTATTTCAATCATAACAAATGAAAGAACCACAGCAGTTCAGGAAATATGAGGCTGAAGATGGTAATATTAAAGATCCTATACTGATTTTAAGTGATACTGACATGGTACAGAAACAGCTTCTGCTAAAAAAATTGGCAAAAAAAAGAAAAAAATTAAAGTCCTTCTCCTGTAAAGACTTTGAAAACATTTGATGAAACAAGTTCTCTTCCCCAGCACTTGGATGCAGCCCTGTGAACTGAATCTATACTCAAGTTCAGAAAAACAAATTACAACAATAACAAAAGCAAAGCTCTGCCATGCAGTTGTTAGGAATAGCTTCTAAGTGCTTTACCTAATGTGGGGTTCAACCTTGACAACATTTTATAACAGCTCCACTGCAGTCAGTATAAGGATTTGATGGATTTAACTTGGGTCTATTACTAAATTCTGGTGGGGGGAAAGGGAGGAGGGGGGTGGGGGATTGGTCTTGTTTCTTTCATTTTTTGAGGTTTAACTGAGAATATTTTTATGATATATAAAATGTCCTTTTGTGTTTATGTCCATACTGCAAAGCAGGCCTAGATCAAGAAGGAAATATGAGCTGTTTAATTTTCAGTGTTTTCCATGTTCTCAAAAGTACCCAATAGCAACTGTCCAGGAGTGCTGGAGCTGCTGAACTACTCCAAGATGTGAAGGAAGAAGGAGGCACACCCATCATATTGTTGAAGCTGTGCCTCAGCAAAGAGCCATAAGAATGGTCTCTCTGTCAATCCATCAATCTTGTCCTCTTGGATCTACCAACACTACAGAGACATAAGAGCCTTGGTCTAGCTGTGGTATAACCCTGCCACAGCCTTGCCCATAGCTTTGATTTTCAACTGAACAAGTTCAGAGGAGGAAATCTCCCCTGGGTGCTTATCTGAGCTCTGATAGCCAGCTGAACTACCCTGCATGAGCCAAGGTGGCTGCTTGGTGCCTCTCTGTGCTCAGCACTCTCAGAGAATTCACATTCAGTGAACTCCGCAAGGCATTTATTAAAAAAGTTACATGAAGGTGTGCTAGTAGCAATTTTTACTATTTATTAACATGAAACAACAGAAATGAGATCACTAGTTTAAAAAAGTGCTAAATGAAAAGAGTTAAGACAACTGTTGAATAGCTGGGATTCTGATGAAAAATGACAAGAAAAGAGAGAGAACAGAAGATTTTCATCTAAACAGCTATATTTAGTGCAGCAGCAAAAGGACACACAATCTCCTTTTTCTTTTTTTGGTCAAAATTTGCTTCACCAAAAGCTGCTCTCACAGAAAGAGAAGGGCAATTTTCTGTATCAATCAGCATGCATACACACAATACTTATTAAAATAACACTCCTTTAATTTCCCCACCATATTCACAGCACTTCCACAGCCTCCTGACCTTGACTCCAACCAAGCACAGCCAATTTGACTGCATATCAAAGGAACCCGGCTCCTACAAGACCCTCTTTAATGTTGCCCAGCAATTCCCCTCCCAAGAGCTGAAAAGCTTCTTTCTTTGCTCTCACTGACTCAGAGCTGTCAAAGCAGTGAGAGGCTGTTCTTCACAAATCAATAAACAGGAAGATCTGATCTGCTGTACTTCTAATAGCTCCTGAATTCAGTCACTCACTGCTCCTCGTACATTAGGAGATAAGGATGGATTTAAATAATCACACTTTGTGCTGTTAATGAGGAACAGCAGGGGAAAAGGCAATTGATAGCCATTGTTCCCAGCTGCTGAAGTTCAGGTTTAAGTCTTGACATTTACTGAGTTGAAAAAACAGCTAAGGACAATTAGTTTTCTGGTGAAAAGTTCAGAGTTCTGAAATATTTTGAGAGCGTAAAAATGTGCTTATTTTCCACATTAAAGAAAAAATAGATAAGTACAATGCTATTTGCATGCATTTACAGCTGTTACAAAGACTAAATTCAAATTTCTGGGTCATGGTGGGACTGTATACTTCAGCAGATTGAAATCTGAGTGACTTCATGCAATACCTCTTTCAGTAAAATAACCAAAAAACCATAAGAAATAGTAGAACACATGTATTGTACTTTGCTTTTTTATATTTTCAGATTAAACGAGAATAAAATGTAATATAAATTCAGGAAACAAAGCTTGGGGCACAGAGCCTTAGAAAACAGTAAATAAAAGAATGATCTCCTTGAATTAACATGTCTACTGTGAATAAGCAGCTATCACTTCTTAGGCTTTTGTTTTATAATCCTAAATCTGTGCACTTTGGCTTTGTGTATCTCTATGCCTGAGGAAAGACAGTTAGGTCTTAAAGTTTAAATAACAAAAACATCCCAGTTTGGAGAGAATAAAACAGTTGTAAACCATGTGAAATCTTAAGAACAAATATCTTTAGGAAACAATTCTCTTAGAAAATGTTACTTGTTTTGGATAAAAGTTATTCACTCTGAGAGGCCTCTCATTTGATATCCCCACTGCTCCCACTGAAGCCATCACACAAACTGGTGGAGGTTCTGCAAAGCCTTTCACACCACTCTGTGTTCCTCATTTCCATCCAGGAACTCTTTTAGGATATAAAATATTTTATAAAACTGCTATGAGCTGAGAATGCACTCAGCCTTAGAAAGTACTAGAAACTGCTGTGCTGCTCCCCATTCTGGAGCATTTCTTAACAAAGCTTTCAAATTCTTCACTGTCCAACCACATGAATTCTTCTTTAATATTGCTTTTTGTATGCAATTTAATCAATATAAACCAATTTTTTTCTGCCAGATTCCTTGCTGTATTCCTTTTATAGTATACCAAAAAACTAATTTTACAAATATTGATATTTAGCAACTATTTTTCTCAGAAAGCAGCACTACACCAATTAAAAAGTTTTCAATTTACAATGTACATTGGCTTCAAATTCAAACAAATAAATATCCATTGACATCCCCTAGCAAATTCCAGTCCAAGTGGGCTGTGGCTTGCCTAGCCACATCTCTATACTCTTGGACAGTGCTTCTTTATTCCTCCCAGGTTACCTGTCCAAGCTTCCCCTTTCTGTGTAGTCCCTTTTTTGTGTTTGAGTTTTGCAGGGCTCTCCTTGTTCCTGCACACAGGACTCTTGGCACTCTTTCTGGACTCCCTGCTGCTCAGGAGGAACCACTTTTGAGCTTTTTAGAAAGTGATCTTTCCTTATCAATGAACTTTCTTGGACCTCTCTTACTTCCAGGGGTTTATCCTGTGGGATCCTTCCAGGCAGATCCCTGGAGAGGAGCAGCTCTGCTCTCCTGGAGTCCAGGTTGTGCTCCCATGGTGGCTGCAGCCAGGAGTGCCTTTGACTTCCACCTCCCCAGTGAGCCTCTCCTTGTTGGGGAGTGAGGTCCAGCAGAGCATCTGTCTGCCATGGCCTCTCCATCAGTAATGTCAGGAAGTCTCCCAGGAACTCCCTGCATTGCTTACAGCCTGCTGTGTGGTCTCTCCAGCAAATAATCAGGCTGCTCCCCCAGGGATGCTATTTCTGCTAAAAGGCCTCAACCACTTGTTCTGCAGGGTTAGGGGCCTGCAGCAGACACTCACCACAGTGTCACCTATACTGGGCTGCTCCTTAATCCTCAGACACAAGTTCTCAAGAGCTCTTTTTCCAGCATATCATTCCTAGTTTAAAGCTCTTCTGTATCTTTTATACATCCCCATAAAATAAATTCCTTAGAGCTCTGGCTGTGCAGACCTATAGATCCAGGGATTTCTCTTCTGCCCTCAGCAGAAAGCTGAAACTATATATACTCTTAGTTCTGTATTGTAAGCTGGGGAAAAGAGAAACTAAAATGTATAGGCTACCCTGAACCTCTGGTAGGTTATTGATCTTGAAATGAATCTAACTTTGATGCAGTTTGACATTTTCAAAGTCAGTGGGAGCTGGGTGTCTGCAACTAGGGAGAGAATGTGTTCTGTGGTAAGTAAAACTGTCTAGTGAGGAGCTCAGCATGGTATATATTCTTCCTGAGATCAAATCTGACCTCTGAGATCAAGGCACCTGCATACCTTCATACTATACACTTTGAAATGTTTCCACATAATTTTTAATATTTTTTAAGCAACATTCTATCTATCCTTCAGGATTACTCAACATCCATGTGAATTCAGGTGATGTATTGGGACCATCTCTGGGCCCCACAGCCAAGACCCACATGGACCAGCTGTAGAGAGCCTGAAGGAATTACCAAGAATGATGGTGGCCTACAGCAAAGGCTTGAGTGAACAATTGCAATTAAAACTGAGGAACAGAAGCCTTAGGGAATCAGGAAAGAAGGACAAATCTGAAGTGAGTCCTCTCTTTTTGCACTATGAATATAAAAATTTCTGCTGTGTCAGTGATATTAAATCTTATTAAATTGTGCTAAAACACAGGCCATTTGGAGGGTTCTGGATTATAAATTATGATAAGCATTATTCACAAGAAAAAACTTCTGCTATCTGTTTTCCTAGTTACAAATGTAAAATAACATAAGGATTTAGGAAAAGGCTAAACCATTAATTATGATTCTGTTGTTGCTGAAACATGACTTCTTTTAGGCTCTAACCATCTTCTGTTCCTACCCTAATAAGGTTGTTTGATAGATGTGGTTTTTCCGACATTTTCTCTTCCCTTTTGGGGCATGCACAAAAAACATAATTATTGTAACACAGTTACATGTCTTTAACATGCAACTATAAAGACATAAGAAAGGGTTTTTCCTGTGGCCTTTTTTATTTATTTTGCTTCTCTGCAAAAAACCTGTTATTTCTCATCACTATAGATTTTATACTTTTGAAATAGAACTGACTCCTTTCTATTCTCTTTAAAAGTATTTTCAAAATATTTAAAAAAAGTTATTTTTTGTAATTCATTTGAAAATGCTCTTTATTAATGTTTCATAATCCATCCCTAAGGTACAACCATACTCTCTCTTGACAAGATTTTATGGTTATTTTCATTTTCTTTTACCCCGTTTCTCTTTTTTTTCCTCTCATTAAACTAATAAAAAATAATAAATTCATGCTGCACTGAAAATACCATTTGTTTCTGAAAGGTCAGGTAACATACACTGGTTTTGTCCCAAGGGAAATGGTTCTCTGGTGACTTAGGGAACTGTAAATAGAATGTCACGCAAGGAATGTTTTATATCTGCCCCAGAACAAATGCCTGTGCAATAATCCTGCATTAGTTGAGCATCACCAGTGAAGATTATTCTTTTATAGTTCTAGTTACATTGCCTCACTTTCATTGATCTTTCATTATATTAGTTTTATTGCTCCTTTCCCCCAGATTTGTGAATTTCTTGTGCCATTACTAGCATTAGTTTTCAGAATAGCTGCTCATAAATGCAAGTAAGAATTCTCATAGCATGGACCTGTATTTAATGCAGGTTGCTTCTAAAAGAAACAGAGGCTTCAGTCAGTATTGTCTTTATTCAGCACTATTAGCTGATTACCATTTCAAAGTTTTTTCTTTCACCACCTTCAGCTCCCTTCACTCATTTGCCCTCTGATTTCTCTGGGAATCATCATCCCATCAGTATTCAAGAGACTTTGATGTTCAGCCCTGTCTTTTCCACCATTTCCCCATTCTTGTCTTAATTTGTTATTGACCATCTTCATTCACTTCTATAATTTCAATTCACTCTCCCAAACCCATGTTGCCACCCTAAATGCAGTGAAAATGCAGTGAAATTTTTTCATAAATATGTATCAAACCTCTCAATTTTTTCCAATAATGTTTACAAATAAGAGCTGAAGAATTGCTTAGACTGTGCTGTTACATACATAATACCATGGAAAAACATACAGGGAAGCCTGTGTGAATTTTATTCATTCTAACTCAGGAGTTGTAAGGTGAGAGAGCCAAAAGCCTTTTCCTCAAACAGAAATGAAGAGAAATATGCATGTCCTGAGACAATTCTGCTTATACTAAGACATACACCTCAGAATAACCCTGTAAAAATATGTATAAAATTGAATTTTATAGTGAGTTTGCATGCCAAGGAGGAGGATTCTTGGGAAGACTGAAGCATGGAGGAAGAGTGATATTGAAGGCTCAGGAGATGGTGGATGGCAAGACAAAAATGTTCTTTGCAGGGGTACACTCTAGGATAATAATGTACAGAAAGGATTCTACGTGCAGCAGCCATTATCTTCATCCTCTATCTCTTCTCTTTCATATTTTCTGCATTTTCACATTTCTCTCCTTCTGTTCCTCTTTGAGACTTACACCAATAGTGATAAATCTCTTCACTCTAAATAATCCTTAGTCCTAAAAATACCCCAAATACATCACATCTTTGGTTTCCTTTTTAGGAGGGTGAAACAAGTAGGACAATGTCAGTCAGGACAGTTTTATTACAAAGTGATCTATTCACATTATTTGTTTGTTTCATCCATATTCTAACATCTGGAAATCTCAAGAGTATAATACTCTGTTTCAAGATGACTGAAACTACTTTGTCACTCAAGTGCTGACACGGCATGAAAAGAACTTCATTTCATGAGATTAGTGGCTGGATGGATTAAGCAAACTTTTATTTATTGTTCTTGTCCAATGAACCTTTTGAAGACAGCCTTTCAATCTCAATGACTTCTGCAGAATGTTCCATATCCCAGCAGCTGCTCAAGCTTGGGAGCAACCACACAATCAGTGCTTGATGCTCCCTGTTATCTGGCACTTCTTTGAATACTGCTACAGCTCCTGACTTTGCACAAAAGCTTCTCTTTCTCCCTGGGGAAGACATGCATATGGCATGCTGAAAGATAATAAAATTACTTTAGGCAAATAACTGTTCAAATGGGAGCAATAGCTGATAGGATTGATATTGTACTGATTGAAGATAATGGCAACATCCTATAATAGTGTGATATGACTTGTGAGAGGAGCTGCCTTCATTCTGCAGCTGGCCAGAATCTGTGTATTTATGCTTCCTAATCTGTGAGTAAATTCAATTGACATGAAAGCAAAACCTGAGTTATATATAGCACATACTGCTAAACCAAAATGTTAAAAAACTAATTTAACTTAGAAGATACAGTCTCTGATTTCCAGTTTCTTCTATTTGAGAAGAAAAGGTGCTTATAATGAACAAATGAATAAATAATGCTAAGCCACATCTTTACTGAGGATGTAGAATAGTATAGAGTGAAGGTTAAAAGCTATCCTGGCATGAAGGATCACAATGTATGCATGCATGCAAGAAAACCATCACTTCACACGTGTCAAAAAACCCCATTATCATATATTGCACTTGGTAAGTGCCATACATTTTGTTCCAGTAATTCCAGTAATGTTACATGCAGTTTTCATCTTAAATCTGTTTTCATTAGCCCTCTCTTTGAAGAGCTCAATACCCTATTTACCACTGTCAATCTGTAAAGATCTCAGATGAAGATAAAATCCTTGAAAATGGTTTTGTTTGACCCCCCAATCTATCCTTATTACAGATTCAGGTCCTGCCATGAGCAGAGAGGGAGGGCTCTTCCTTCCCAGTGGAACAAAGCTCCAAGGTGCAGCCCCACAGTAGGGGGTGGAATTAAAGCTAAGATATTTTGTATTTCCAGGAAAACGGTGACTGGTTTGCACTGACTATTGCCATTTCAAAGACTTCAAACATTGGTGCAAACATTAAACATACCCCTTTTTTGCATATCAGTTAAATTATGAATGGAACAAACTTGTGCATTTCATGGTAGAGTTGTTAAAATATATTTATCACCTGCACAGCTTCAACCATGAGAAATAAAGTTTCACCTCCAGAAAATACATCACATTCTGAAACATGCTTGTATTGTTTAGTATTGAATGTCATAAAAATGTCTCTTAAATTTCCAGCTTATTTTCACAGCTATCTGTTTTTTATAATTCCCCCCTCCCCAGGTAAATAATTTATTTCTTTTTAGGCTTGCCTTACTACTCATCTGTTTCTAAAAGCAGAGAAGTGGGAAATTCTAAGAGTAGAAGAGGTTCTTAGAGAATTTAGACAGTAAGAAAGATGGAGTTCCTGAGGTGAAATGCCACTGAAGGGCAGTGCAATTCAAGTTTGTGAAATGAGGAGTAAAGATAAGGAAGAAGCAAAGACAAGATTTCCCACACAGACTGAAGCCAGACTCAAAACCTGAATTTGCAGTATCTGCATATCAGCACCATATAATCCACTGACAGGCAGTTTAATTGGCACTTACAAAACTTTAATTTACTAAGTCAGAAACCCTTTCTGAATGTCTAACTCACAAGCTGCTGTTATCACAGTGGCAGTTTGACATGTGGCCTTCAAGCTAGGCAAATAAAGGAACAAATTAGCATTCTCTTGAAAAAAAAATTGTTTATGAAAGACTTAACTATGAAGGACATGCTCAAGAAAGGATCCACAAGGCTAAAAAATTAAAACCAACACGGCCTCATAACTCATAAAACTTAAGAGTGATGTCCTTCATTATTTCTGTGAAAATGCCTTTAAAAAGCAGTGAAAGAGCACCTTAAAACCATATGTACAGTTTAAGAAAGAAGGATGGACTTGATTCCTTCAGTGAAACCGAATGCTAGAAGATCAGATGACATATTTTTATAAAAAAAATCATTAATACTTCTCAGATTGAAATTTATTCTCAGGGGTTATGGAAGGTAAGAAACCCACCCAGGGCAACACCATCAGTGTATGACAGTGGCAGGTCCCTCCTGGAGCTGGCTGGTGTTGGCTCTGCCAGACATGGGGGAAGCTTCTGGCAGCTTCTCACAGAAGACAGTGACTGATTTCTCCTTGTCCTTATTTTGACCCTTGAGCCATTATAATACCCACTGAACTTTCCCCTGCTGAGGAGGGGACTGACAGAGCAGCTTTGGGGGGCACCTGGCATCCAGCCAGGGTCAACCCACAGGAATACATCAGGATGGGCAGGGTTTCTAAAGAAATCTGGAGGCAGAAATAAACTTATGAAAACTTTCTGACAAATTGTGTCAAATAAAAATAATCATCTGTAAAAAGCAAATGAAATTATGTTTGTTCAATATACTATTTACAGCAATGAATTTATACATTTGAATGAGATATACAGAGGAATTTCAAGCTGCATTGAGTCTTCAGAAGTTTACAAATGGAAAATACAAAGATTTGACTCGGAGCTTTTGTGTTCACACTTACTTTTTTTAACTTAATGAAAACCCCATGGAATAAAATTGTGGATGTTGAGCCATTTGACTCTGCAGCCTTTCCGTCCTAGTAGGTTAGCTGTTCTCTGTACATTCTGAATCAATAATGTCAGCCCTTACTTTTAGTATTACGTAGATGAAACTTTGTTATATACATGGCCATAGAAATTCTGTTAGTCCATTTGTTTTACTCATTCTCTTTGCCTATTGATATAATTTAGTTACATTAATTTTGTTATGCTTATTTAAATTTATCTCATAAAAAAAAGGGTAAAACCTCTCTTTAGGAAGATTTTTCCTTTTCCCTTCTCTTTCTATCATTAGAACTCACTCTCTGCAGATCCTCTTATGTCCTGTCTTTCCTACCCTGAGAGTCTTTGCCCAACCTCCATAGTCTTCCCTCACAGTCTCAGTAAAAAACCAAAACTCTAACTCAACCAAACCTAGGACAGAAGGCATTATTTAGACAGTCTATTCAGGCAGTGTCTCCACTGTACAGTAAGATTCCTCTGAACAAACAAACAAACAAGTGCTCTGATTGCTGCTGCTGGAATGGCAAAGCTGGCGTGCAGTCCCGTGTCTGTCACTGCTTCCTGGCTGCAGAAGCCAGATTCCACTCTGATGATCTGGAATTGCTTTGGACTGGGTAATTTTTATCCTCTACAATTGCCAGCAGTGGCAGACATGACTCTGTAAGGTAGCCACAAATCCCAAAGTAACTTTCCAAACTATAGTTTGAGAAACCTGTAGAAGAGCTGGTGAACTGACCACGGTGCAGTGAGAAGAAAAAAACTTGACTTTCCAAGCCTACAAGTATTTTAGAGAAAAACATCCACAGTGAAACTGGGGTTGCATTTGATTTTGAAATATATGTCCTTGCAGACCATTCCATGGCATTTCCCCAAGGGAATACACTCTATCAGTGTGTTTCTAGTTCAGCTGCCCATAACATTACATTAATGTCTTATTATTTGGCATTTGTCTTGTACAAGAGAAAACAATCATGACAATCAGGGAAGAAAAAGGAGAAAAAAGCAACAGCTGAGAAACCAAGAGTACAGATCTTGTACTGTTAATGTTCATCATATGAGAGAACAACTGGCAGGATCATCTGTCTTAACAGTGCAGAATTGTTAAAGGAAAAATACAACTTTATAGGCTCATATGAGCAAAATGTACTCATTTCTTCATAGTTCAGGTTCTTTTGAAAGACAATTTGCAAAGCAATGCATATAACACTTGAAGAGGTAAATCCTTTCTGCTGTGACTTTCACTTCCAATACCAATAAGAAGTTCCCCCATCTCCCATTTTGCTCCTCCTTCTCACCATTGCCAATTTCCTATTAGGTTCTGCTTGGGCTCCTGTTTTTTCCTTCATACTATCACATTCTGCATGTTTTATGCTCTTCTTCAGAGTTTAAGGGTCCTATTTTTTTCTTGTCCTGCTTTCTGTGTTTTCTTCCTTTCTTACCTAGCAGTCATCTCTCCATCCCTGGAAACATTCAAGGTCAGGTTGGTCAGGGCTCTGAGCACCTGGGTCTGGTGGAAGATGTCCCTACTCACTGCAGAGGGTCTGGAGGAGTTGACTTTCAAAGGACCCTTCCAAATTGAGCCATTCCATGGTTCTGTAGCCTCCAGATTCCAAAAATACACTGCCTGCCCTGCCTCATAGCAAGGTCATTCCCCATATTCTTTAAAAAGTGTGACCAAAAGTAAAGCTGAAACAAAAGCTTAATAGAATCCCTATTATGACAGCAATTTGCAGGTTAGGCCTCTTAAAAATGTACTTTTCTGCCTACTCCAGTTCACCTTTCAAATAGAAAAATTGACCTGGTATCTGTATTAATTAAAAATAAATATCATGGTAACTTGTCGTCTTNNNTTTTTTTTTTTTTTTTTGTGTTAATCTGAAATACTTTCCATGAAACTGGTAAATCCTTTAAAGTCTATACAGAGGTAGTTGTTGGATTTAGAATCATTTCTCATTTCTTTTTTTTTCCCCAGACAACCATCTGTGTGTCTGTTGTGATAGCCTATAGTACTGCAAGAATAAATTATATACCTGCTTGTCAGCTCTCAAACATATTTTTGTTTCCCTTGTTGTCAGAAAATCTGTTTTGAAGTGTGAGCATAAACATATGGGAAGGAGTATACAGACACAACAGCCTTTTTCCTTCCAAAATCATCCCAGAACTTAAATTCTGACTATACTTAGAAAACTTTACAAAAAAATTATGGTCTGTTTAAGTACAGAATAATATCTAAAAAGTACAGAATTAAAGTTTAGGTGGTTTTCCTACAATAAGACCAGCAAAAACTCCACATCATTCTAGCCAAGGCATTTTCTAATTAGCAAAAACTGATCTGCCTGAAGACCTCTGGAGGACTTCTAGAATATAATGAGTGGAATGCCACACTTTTAAACAGGCAGGGAGAGTTTTTTTGTGTTTGTTTTTTACATCTCACTACATAAGGTTAAATACACTGAGTTAAGGAGGCACAAAAAAATTAACTTCTAGAGATTTAATTCACTCCAGGACCAGCATTTTTTCCTGTTTCTGGTCCAATACAAGTTCAGTAGCTTTGACTGTGCACTTTTACAGTACAGTCATGACTGCCCATTAAGTTACAGAAATGAGGTATATCCAGAGTGATAATCATTCATTTGTGACTGCATTATGCTTCAAAGCAGAATCAATAACACTGGAAATGTGAGGAGTGCCTTCAAAGATAAGTTAGGCTGACAAAAGATGCAATTTTAGTACAGCCCTATTTTTTCCCTGTCTTAGAAGTTTTAAATAAAACCTTGGATTTGTTCAAACATTGTTCCCTTGAGAAAATGCATTACTAATCTCGACTCCTACATCACCAAAACCATTTTGCCTGCCAGTTTTCTGTCACTTTTACAAGCTCTTAAAATTGTTTAACAACAGAAGTGGGATTTTCTAATTAATTGGGAGACTATTCACCAACTCCTATATTGGCAGCTAACATTTCTTCCCTAATAGATTCATATTATAGTATGCTAAAGTATTTATATTCAAAATGTTCTAGTCACAGTCTTTAGGAATTCTGCCATTTATATCATAAATGCAGACTGAATGAGCCATTTACAGGTTTCCTTTTGTTACCAGCATATATTAAATAGAAAATATTAGGAACAGTGGAAGTTATGTTCTAAAAGTTGTATTTCCCACATTATGAACTGTCATTAGACTGTACAGTTTTGTAAACCCAAAGCACATTACTGAGTAATCAGACTGGAATATTATTAATTATTTTAAAGGCACAGCAAAATACACATCACAATAAATTGTAGCTGAATACCTGCTTAATATTTGCTGGAAAAGCAAAGTACTTTGACTTCAGCTCTGCTTCAGAGCTGTAGAATAAACTGCAGACTTGGTGCCTCTTTTGAATCCTGACCTTCCTGAGGTCTGACAGTGTGCTGGCATTTAAATTTTACAAATGTTAGACTGGGCATCTCCTTCTGTGCTCAAGAACTGCTGTTGTGGCTGAAATGTACCTGGCCATGGAGGCCATTAAAGAAAACACTGCCAAGAAAGCTGCAAGATGGCCTTTATTAGAGTAATTAATAATGCATGACTATGAAATTAGTTAGGATGAACCTTCTTGATGGAATGGTATAGAAGAAATGTAGTCCCTGGAATCTGACTGCACTAT
>WBNO01020413.1:0-39897 GCA_013400575.1 Peucedramus taeniatus | reverse complement strand
GAGAGGATGGGTGAGAGAGGATGGGTGAGAGAGGATGGTGAGAGAGGATGGGTGTGAGAGGATGGTGAGAGAGGATGGGTAAGAGAGGATGAGTGTGAGAGGATGGGTGTGAGAGGATGGGTGTGTCAGAGAATGCGTGACAGAGGGTGTGTTGTCAAAATGTGTGTCAGAGGATGTGTGTGACAGGTTGTGTGTCAGAGGAGGTGTGTCAGAGGAGGTGTGTCAGAGGAGGTGTGTCAGCAGCACGTGTCCCCTCCTCCAGGGGATGGAGCAGAACACAAATGGCAGAAATCCATCAGCCTCCTGGTGCCAGCAGTCAGCTGACCCTGCCTCCTGCCCTGACTGACCCACACACTCCTGTCCTCTCCTATTGCTTTAGCGAAATCTGACCTGCAAATTACAAGCTCTGGTAATTGATAACATTTTGGGAAGGAAAAGGGCCTGTGAAGTGGAAGCTAGGACTGGAGATTGACTTATAATTGCAAGGTTCATTTTTGTTTTGTCCTTGTTTGCTTTCACTAATGACTGCTGCTAACCTTGTGCACTTCCCAGATATTCCTCCTTACACATTCTTACCTTAAACAGCCCTAATTTTTCATAATGAGCAGCCTAAACATAGCTGATTGGAATCAGGTCACACACCTAAAAAGGTATTGAAAAAAATCAGGCCATATTCTTTCAATTTTTGCAAGGAAAAACTCAAAGCTATCTGTGCAATTTTGGAATCCAAGGTAAAATCTTCTAACTCCTGTGGTCTACACCTCTGTATAGGACTGAAACTCAGAGCTTTAATTCTTCAAAAGTAACTTCCACACTCCTTGTCAAAGGGATTTCCATAGAAATTATTTAAAATAACGATTTTCAGATGATCAGGTATTATAGATCATGAACACTAAAGAATAAAGTGTCAATGGTGGTTGGTAAATAAGGTAAAGAGCTACAAACTGGCTGATTTAGCTAAAACTACTTGATACTGAAATCTAGCAGAACTAGAGGATGCTGGTTTCCAGTGAAAATATTCTCAATAGTATCATAACCTCTGTTTTCCTCAGTATCCTAAATATAGTCTGGTATGAGTCATATGGATGTGTGCTGCCAAACATAATCTATAGCTGCTGACAGGTGGAAGTAAATTGTTCAAGTCTTCCTTTATAAGGAAATGAGACTTACATATTTCAACTAATATGCCCATTCTTTTCCTATCATTTATCCATCAAATAGATAAATGGGAGATGTTACAGAATATATTGTATATGCAAAGGTTGTACAAGAGAGTGCTAAATTCAAGATGCACATGTAACACATTTTCTTACTTTTGATAAATTTTAGGTGCTTTTCTTTTCACATATAAACTGCATTCATAATCCCCTGCACTCACACACATTTATGAGAAACAAAAAAAAATACATTGGAAGAAAGCTACAGATGCATATGGTAATGAGGATATGAAGGAGGGTAAATTGCTATTCTTCTGCATGGTTCTTCAAAGCATCGTCATAGAAGACAAAATTTCAGAATAAAGGAAGACAAAAGAGGATAACAAAACTTTAAAAATGAATGCACTTCCTTTACAAAAAATGACTGAAGCATTTGCAACTTCCAGCAAAGTGAAATTCATCACACATATCATACATTTAGTAAGGTTTTGTTTATTTTCCTGCTGTCATGTCTGTGGATGATAACCATTCCTGTTTATAGTCACACACTTTCTTTCACTGACTGCCCTAAAGATGTCACAATGAAGGTGTCCTCCTAATTTAGGAAGGAATATCTCCAATTTTTGACACAGACTTCATTAGTAGAATTGAATCCCAATCCTGACAGCTGGCCTTCCTCCACTGACTTACAGAAATAAATGAATTGGATTTCTAAAGAACGAATCACTGCAAAATGAATTCTATATGCATAATTTTGCAGACAAACATTGAGAAAATCTGAGACTCAATCTAACAGAAATGAAGAAAAATGCTTGGGTCTATGACTTCTGCAGCCAACTGGCATAGCCAATTAAACAAATAAGAGACCATTAAAGAGCTGTAACAATTGTGGTTTTGGCAGAAGTTCCTGTTCTCATGGAACATACAAACCAACATTTTAGCTAAGTAGTCTGATGGGAAAACTCAACTTCCAAAAAGGATCAAAATCTCCCTCTGCTGGAGACTGCAACTACAAAATAATTTCAAATTTCAAGGTTGAAAAGCACCATAATTTTAGTAGTGACTTAACTACTATAATTCTAATTGAGCTAGAATTTTGGCTCCATATATTTAGAAAAGCTGTCTCCCATTTTTTTCAGCTACTAACAGATGACATATGTCAAAATCTAGTTTAAAAAGTAGGAAAACCCAAAGAAATAGAAACAAATTAGTTATTAAAATTCATTAATTTTAAATTTCACATTTAATTTTAAATATCACAAAGGAAAGAGAAACTGCTAAGGCAACAGAAAGTTAATAATATATAAATATAAAAAATAAAAATCTAATGACCTTTTATATCACCCATTCATTTAGACATGACATTCTCTGTCTCATACAGAGGAAGAAACATCTTTCTTGCTACTGTTGCATCATCAGTAAATCTATCAACTTTAGCCCCAGTTTACACTCATTGTCTAATAATAAATAACTCTACTTGTAATTTAAGATATAGAACAATTTAAGGCCAATATTCTGTGTAAGTATATCACTAGAGCTTTTGTGTATGATGATACTATGCACTACCAATTGGACAACTGAACTGTAAAGCAAGAGAGGTTTTTCTTTTTCTCTAAGAAAAAATTATATGAGAGGACATCCTTCATCACTTTCAAATTTTAATCCCATGGTTTAGACATGAAGTTTTTAAATTTAAATTTAAAAAAGTAAACTTGGTTCAATTCAACTGCAGGAGACCTGAAGAAGACATTTATTTTACACAGGTATTTTTGTTGTTATTTCTTTTTTTTTTTTTTAGGCTATTTTTCTTGGAGAAGGCATGAAAGACAGAAGGTGAAGTAAAATTTAAAAAAAGCCCAAACCTAAAACCTGCTACAATAGGTCACTGCTGATTTCAGCTAATATTTTGCTGCAACTTCCTTGCCTTGGTGTCCAACCCTATGAAAAGCAATGTGTGAGCTGAGGACTGCTGCCCAGAATTCCTGTGACTCAGCTCTTTAGAGATTCACTGGCCAGCAAGACTTTGATGCATAGTGACAATTTTACACTGAATTCAGGGAAGAAGGGATTTCCTTTTTGGCTTTTATATTCCTGATATTAGTACCTCTGGAAATACAGATGGTAAGATTCATTAGTATTTCTCACTACGGATTGAAATAATTAGCTAATATTTGTGAACCACACAGAAGAAGCTGGTTTTTGAAATAATTCATTGCAGCAATACTTATTACAGTAGTGTAAATTATGCAGCTCAGTAAAGAGCCTGTCCTCAGCAGAATACAAATAAAATGATGATATTACTTTAGATAACTGCCTGCGGGGGTACTAAAAGCCTGCTGGCTCTTCACAGCTCCTGCAAGCAGAGAATGCTCTTCAAGGGAACAGAGAAATTGCTGGGGCTGGACCTTCTAACAAATGGCAGCATGTTTTTTGCACCACAACAATCTTCAAATCCCCACATCCTGCAGAATCTTTGCTACTGTGCAAGATGAGCTGAGGAGTTAGAAATGATACTGAAATTAGGGCTTATGCTTCTTGACAATCATTATTTATATAGATATAAATCATAGAATTATAGAAAAGCTTAGAGTGGAGAACACCTTGGGCTGATTTAGCTCTAGGTTTTTGATGTTCTCAAAGATAACCACTCACAATCTACCAACTTTCAAAAGTAAAAGCACTAGAGTAAATACCATAGCAAAATATCTTAATAGATACATTTTTGCATGAAAGACAGTTCTTACTGTATTTTTCAGCTTATTAAAGGTACTATTCTAAATGAAAGCAAACAAAGTTTGATTTAAACCAAAAAAATCTTTCTTGATAACTGAAGGCTATGTTCTCTGTGGGATACTTGTAAATTCTTTTATAGGTCAGGAGCTTTGATCAGCATTGCACCCACCAGATCTCTAACTTAGTGAAATGGATATAACTCCCACAAATTTTAGGCAATTCCTGGCTCCCTAAATGTCAACTGAAAGTAAGAAAGGGTTTGCAAGACACGTTCTACCCCAGGATGAGCTCATTGCATACACTGTTTGAAGCACACATGAGAGTTCCTTGTGAAATTCATAGCAAGTAGCTCCCTGGAAAGACTTAGTCTCCTTTAAAGTTTAAGAAAAATAAAAAAATAAACAGCATATTTTCCTCAAAACTATTCTATTAAAGGCATGTAGCTACTCAAAGTCCACAGAAGATGACACAGTTTTCAGGGACTGAGTAGAGTGCATCAGCTTTCATTAATGAAAAGCACTCCACACAACACTTCAAAACCAGAACTGGTTGAGTCTGTGAGTGGTTGAATGCTTTCTATAAATTTTTGTACCACTAATACTCCAGAGTATATTCACTAAAATTGAATACAAACCAAGTAAATTAACAGCAAACATGCCTTACTGCAAAAAATGCAAAAGAAGTTTTGGGAAGATTCTGGAGAAATATTTGATTCTATTCACTAACAGCACTAATCTCACTGTAGAACCTCTGTGCAGTACTGCAAATGACTGACTATGGTTGGCCTTATGATTATAAAATGAATATAATATTAAATCTCTGTAAGATTTGGCTTTAAGATGATAGATTTCCTCCTCTAATCTTATGTAAGTTCTCAGTGTTAGCAAATAAACAAGTGAGACATGTTTGTCTCCTTTGCAAAATGCTCTTCAACTTTCTCATAACACTAGAATTCCCTGGTGTTTCAGATGTGATAAATTTTATGTCTTTATGCACTTTTCCTATACATAATCAAGGATGGGTATATTTCTGGCAAGCAATAGCACAGAACTCTGTGTTTTATGATTTTCCTGAAGTGATATTTTCTGGATAAGAATATTTTCCCCATTAGGAATATTGCAAGGGGAGAAAGAGAGATCTAACCTTTGAGGAGGGTGAAAAAGAGAAGTAAACTAAGAAAAGAAACAAGGAGAGTACAGAAAAAAAAGCCAAACAAAGAGAAATAAGGGAAGCAAGATGGGGACAGAGAAGAGCAGGAACACAGAAAGAATTGTTTTTCAAAAATAGGAATTAAGAGAAGCCTGAGAAAAAACACAACCAGTGTAAAAGAAAGACACATGAAAAAAAAAATTAAATATATATTAAAAAAGTGATGAAAAGACTAAAGTCTATTTCTAAGGTGAAATTAGAATAACAAAGACAATTAATAAATAAAAAAACCCATAAAACCAGCAGAACAAAAAAGAAACATACTGAGCAACTGTAAAACCAGAAGCAAACAACAGGAACATGCCTTAGAAGGATGGTTTTGCATGAAACAAAAAATATTTTCATTTTTGCTTATCCTATTACGTGGCCAAAATTTCAGTTTTCCATAAAGGGTGTCACATTTAACTGGAGTGTTAGTCATACATTAAAAAGTCTAGCCCTAAGATGGAAAAATACATAATATTCTAAAAAGTGCCATTGGGTGTGAGTGTCCCTCAGATCTTGCATGTAGAACAGTTGGTCTAAATAAGTGTATATTCATTCCAATTGATCTATTCTATTCCAGTATATGCTGTTTAATTCTCTTATTAAAAAATGACCTCTGCCTCTCAATACATTTCAAACTCTGCTCTCCTGTAAGTAGAAAAACTATATTACATGAACAGATGTGTCTTTCCTCTTTCCAAGGGTCACAACTTGGCCTTTAGTATATCATAACCTTTCAAAGTTACTTATCTCTTTTCCCCTCAGGATGTGTTTAAAAATTTACTGGAGTGCTTTCACCTTACTGTCTGTATCTTCCAGATGACATTTAAGTAAATATGAAAAAAGACAGTAAACCATAATATTTCAATTAACTATCTGTTCTATCAGCAATAACATCTCACCCTGACATACTGTCTCCAAGTATCTTCAGAGAAGATGAAAAATTTGTTTTCCAAATATCTAGGATTGATAAATCAAAGCAATAATTTACAGTGAAAAGTGAATTGTTCACAATGTTTCCCGAGCTCTGTGGAAGAGAATGTATTATCTTTGAAATGCGTGCAAAACATGTGGCTTGCCCTTTATATTTTCAAACCATCAACAATATCAGGTTGGGCTTCTGTCTAATGCATTTATGAATGGTAACTAAAAAATATTTTCTTGGGCTTTCTCATCTTCCATTCCTCAGTACGCCTTTGGTGCTATCCCACAGGGAACAAAGCACAAGGAAACAGAAATATTTACTTAAATGCAGCATAAAGAAAAAAGTAATGCAAAATATACCTGCAGCACCTTCCACCTTGTGTTTAGGTCTTCCACACAGCTGAGGTTGTACTGGGAGAGTTGAATATCGGGGGGAGTGAAGCGGTGAGCGAGCTCATTGACGTGATGCACCTTTTCCTTAAGGGGAACAAGTTCTGCTCGATAAACCTGTGTGAATCAAATATAAATACAAATTAATATGAGCACTAAGTTCAAAAACTATGGGCTCTGCTACCAGCTGATTAGCAACAGAAAGATATTACATGCCAAGCTGAAAGGAAAGAGCATACGGTCATGATTCAGTAACCAGTCTGTTGATTTAACTTCATATGGACTTTTGGTCTCAAGTGTAAGGCCAGGGATTTCAGAAGATGCTGTGAATTTGGAACCTTCACAGACACTTCTGCCCAGTTTAGCCAAATTTCTAACCAGCACACCCACTGGGAGTTACACTGCAGAGCACACTTGTCTCCTCCTTTATCCTTTACTTGTGTTTCACATGTTCAGTCAGGATGGATGGGAGTGATGAATACAGTTGAACACAGGAAAACAGAGGAAGACAGCTGTTCCCAAATATGACAAATAGAAACATGATGAAACTTTTACAGACCCCAATAAGGCCATGATTTTACCATGGGTATTGTGTGTGTTACAAATAAAAAGGTTAATGATGGGAAGTCCATTAAAAAAAAAAGAGAGAAAAAAAGAAAAAAATAATGCTATGCATCCCAAACTGGCTTACACAACTCATATTTAAAAGAATAAATAAAATCATGTTTATTTTAAGGTAACCTTTAAAACCATTCATAAAAGCAGTTAAGCTAATAATTTCAGTAATGTATGTGAAAACCAGAATCTGCCAGTTACAAACTTTATCTTTTTAAAATCAACAACCTGATGAGGATGTCTCCATGATGTATCAGGGTACATTCAGATAAATTCAGGGCACCATGACTTTATCAAAGAGAGGAATCTCTATGTACATCTTCCACTGCTCCATATCTATCTCTTCTAAGGAGACATTTATGAATTTTTAATGTGATAAAATATGTCAAAATGCAACAATGAGTCATTTCTAAGGGACAAATTCTGTCATTCTCATATGATGTCTGCACACAAGGCAGAATAATTTACTTGCTATATTAGTCTGCTCTATAGCTCCTTTCTCTCAGTATTTTTAATATAAACCACATGTGGTCTGCATCTCATTTTAGTTCATCAAATAACCTGAAATTATTGCCTAGTAATCTTTTCATCAACACATGATGCAAAATAAGGTAAAAAAAAAGCCCATCCAGTATCTCAGTGAACCTTAAGAGTAAATAATATGAAGACATTATAGACATTAGAAAGCCATGAAGAGCACTAAAGGTAAACATCATTGAAAAATTGTTCCTCAAATGTCTTTTAAAACCAGACTTGACTTCCATCAATTATGTTAAATTACCCTGCAACATAAGGAGTTAGACTGACTTAAGTGGTACTCATACAGTGAATGACTCTAATGATCAATCTTTAAAATACACCATCAGAAGGGATGTGTATTTTGTAGAGGATGTACAGAGAAATATGCAAATGCCATGATGTGGGAGAAGATGCATACATCAAGTTCATGACATAACAGTTGACTTCCCCATTTCACCAGTTTTACACCACTGGAGTAGAACTGACATTACTGGTGAGAGCTGATTTATGGTTTAGTGCTGAGCAAGGTCTGAAATACAAAGAAAAGGAAGACAGCTCACGTTTGCTTTTACCCCAGAGAGTTATATATGTGCTTACCCTGAACTTTTTAGTTAGCAAGTGAGTTCAGAGAACAAACAACATGCTGTAAAAGTAGACATTTCTTGTTGTAAAATAAAGGCCTCAAAGGCTGAAGAAATTTATACACCTCTATCTGAACACTTCACTTACAAATGGTTGTTTTACTGGTTTTTTTTTTTTCTCTGATCTGCTATCATGGCCCAAGGTGCCTGGTCATGACTCTGTGGCTTGCATTTGGGATGATCAGCTCAGTTCCTCCTGCATTGCTTTGTTTCCAAGATGAGACAACACCCCTAATCTAGTGTCACTGATGACCACTTTGCATAACATATAGATATACATGTGTATATATTTAAATATCTAATAACAGAAAATATATAATGAAGGTGATATATAATAAAAATTAAATACACACAATAAATATATATACAAAATAAAAAACACTGATACAATAAATGCTGATCAATAGATGCAAAGATCAGTTCCTGCACTACAATGCACTTTAATGCAGTTCTTGTACTAAATTGAGTACATTTTCTTTTATTTGTAGGGGATTAGGACCAGGTTTCTGATTGAAAAACATCACTGCTTAGGCAAAGCACATAGGCCTTACCAGGCACTTGTTTTTAAACATATATTAAAGTATCTGGCTGATTTCAGACGAATTATTTGCATCTGCATTTTGGACTTGAAAGTACTGGTCTCACTTGAACACCAACATTAATTATTAGGTAAATCACACAGCCATTATACCAAAATTAAAATGAAATAGAAAATATTTCATAATTAGTCAGCCTGTTTTTTTAACTGTAAGTTATTTTACAGACTAGAAAGGCTATGGCACAGAAGCAACCCACACCGAAAGAAATGAAATAAACATGGAAGTAAAGAAGAAAACTCTTCTGCCTTCTCTTCAATCGATTCCTAATTAATTTTTTTGTGCTGCAAGGATAATGATTTTTGCAATGTGATAATAATATTCCAGTGCACAAAATACCACAGCTTTTGCCTTTAAATTCAATATTCTGTATTCTATTATTGCTAAGCCTGAATTTTTGCTAGTGTTTTTATTAGCTGGCCAAATCCAAACATGATAAACAGCAAGAATAAAAAAAAGAAATGCTAGTCAATGAACAGCTATCTAATTAATACCTATAAGCTTACAATTAGAAAACTGTAGACAGAAAAGAGAAAAATAACCACAGAAAGATTTGGAATATGACTTTGTATTATTAAGAAGTCAGCAACTGTAAGCCTTCTTTAAGCAACAGAGAACCAGTCCATCAGTCAGCATACATGATTCTAGAGCTAAGCATCTGTAGAAGCAAAAATTTAGAATTTTTACTGGAAATGTGTTACAGAAATATTTATATTTCTAACAATCATTTAGTATAATACAAGACTGGTTGATTTTTTTTTTCTATTTTTTTTCTTCTGCATAAAGAGCACTAAACATATAACAGGTTTATACTATAAAAAATTAAAGAATTATATTGCTGGTAATTTAAAAACCGAAATACATGGTGAGTAGTAGTGTATTACTATCACAAGGAGATGTACCCATTAAATTGCTCAGAGTGCAAATGAGTTCACAGTATGAACAGCAATAGGACAACCGGCCCCAAATTATCTTCATTATAACTGTCCTTATGCAAGACAGAATTTCAGTGGTTTGTGATACTGTAGGTGGTAGATTGGATTTTAAATGATCCGTACAGTTTTGTTAGAAAATATTTCAAAATGCTTTGGAAAATGAGCAAGGACTCTAGAAGACACATACCACAGGCATCCTAAGCAGACAAATACTAAAGGTCCAGAGAGCACACAGTGGCCATAATCAGTCAGATGGAAAGCCCATCTTGCCCAGTCCCATGTCTGATAGCAGCCAGCACAATTCCTTAAGGAAGAAAGTAAGGGAAAGCATCAGCTTCCCTGTCCCTTGTTCACAAAAAAACAATTTTTTGGACAAAAAAAAATGTCCCAAAAAATTGTTCCCAAAAAAACAAAATTTGACTCTTCCAGCTCAGCAACTTGAGTCTTAGAGATTATGGAGCCAGAAGCTGTATTTTTATGTGAAACAGATCTTGATGGAATCTTTTCCAAGCAATTACATACTTGATGTTTGAACTAACATAGGCTTTTATATCCAAAATATCCTACAGTAAGTTCAACATTTAGGTTAGTCTTTGGGTTTTCTAAACCTATTTCTGGAGACCCACTTGTGACCTAAATCTTAGCTCTTAAGAGGCAGAGATCAACCATTCCTAGTGGACTTTGTGCTGTGTCAGGATGTACAAGACCTACATCATATTTTTTCCTTTCTTTTGCTTAAGATGCAAAGATTGAGATATGTTTGATTAAATGTGGGTATCTATAAGGTAGGTACATCTGAGAGAGTTGCCTTTTTTAAAGGAATCATGTATTTACATGATTCCTTTATATTCCACAGCTAATCAAACCCAGGAGTTGAACATAATGTAAGGTTTTACTATAGGATGACAAGAATCACATTCTGAATTGCAACAACAGAAACAAGCAGATTTTAATTGACTATATAGGGAGCCTAGGCAAGTAACTCACATACACACAGCTATCTGGCATCTGAAAAATAAGACAAACCCCACTCCAACACTATTTATTCTGTCCTTGGATACCTTTTACCTAGTCTGTTGTATCCAACACCATTTATTCTGTCCTTGGACACCTTTTGCCTAGTCTGTTATAACTGTTTTTAGACTGGGGATCCTTAACACTTCCTACTATATGCATGTTGTAGATACAACAGGGACTTACACTCTGGCACCATTATATTTTCTGCTTTTTCACTAATTTTCAGTAATTCCTCACATTTCATTTGGCTTTCTGAACAGTCCTGAGTATTGATGTGATGATTTCAGAGACTTCTGTTATGATTCCAAGACCTCTTTCATGGGTGGTAAAGGAATGTTTGAAAGGCCTAAAGAGATCATTACCGTACACAGAAAGCTGGGAGAGCTTTTTCTACGTTTTGCTTGAGATTTATCAGCATTTGATTTTGTCTGCCATCACTTTGCTGGCAGTCAGTACTGTGAAGGCTTTCCATAGCTGTTTGCAGTCTGTCGTCACCTTAAGTACTTTGAGTAGGTTTATATCATCAAGATGTGCCACTGCATTAATAATTTTCCTTTCCAGTTCATTTATGTACATGCTGGACAGAGTAGACCTGGAGCACATCATCTTCTTCTTTGGGAAAACTGATCTGTGCTTTATGTTTTCCGTTTTTTTACAGGAAATTACCAGTTAATTGGATATTTATCCAGCAGAAGACCTTTTCTGTTGTCTACTGGAACTTAGTTTCTTTGCTGGAAGACATCCTTAAAATGCCTGAGGAATGGCAAATGGTCTATAGCCCCTTAAATATTATGTTCATGTTTCCTTAAAGGCACAGTTGGAGATGTAAGGCACACCTACTTTTACAAAACTGTTATCTCTTCTACACAATATCCTTTCCCAGATTTTCTTGTCTGTAGGTCCACAGGCCTGATCAGATGCACTATTTGAAAATTATCACCATGTGTGTCCCTCACCACTCCTCATTAAAACCCCCTGCTTTTAAATAAGAAAATGCTGTTAATAGATACAGCTATTTTACACTTCCATTAGAACACTTGACCAAACAGCCATCTGGTTCTGGTGATTTAATGATCTTAATCAAGACAATTTGTTCTTTGTATTTTTGCTTTAAATAGTCCTCTTTATTATTTTCTTTAGCCACCCCATCTTTCCAGGTTGTTCTGAATCCATTTGGATGGTATGGATTGGTTCTCAGGATGCAGAGTCTCTGTGCTGCCCTCACACACTTTGTCCTTTTGGTTCCTTTTTGGCAGGCTTCCTCATTTGTGTGCAGCTTTCTTTCTGAAAACTGAACACTGCTGTAGTGGATTTTTTTTGGGTTATTTTTGTCCCTGCAGAGTTGCTGACCTTTAGTTCATAATGATCCCTATTATGATAGCAATGTTTTGAACTTGCAGTGCTCAGCACCAAGCCAAATCTTTTCCCTACAGGTTATTCTCTTGGAATTTCTTATGTATTTTCTATTTAGTGCTGGAACTTCAATTCCAAAAGGATTTTAGGCTAGTGTCTGTAATTACATATCTGTTTCTAAGGTATTTTAGAAGATACAGGATAAGCCTCCCAAAATTATTTGCAAGTAATTTTCTGCGTATTTCCCACTAAATTTGTTTCTGCTTTGGGTATCCTATTCCAAGGTAGTAAAAACCACCAGGCAGCCCTCATCTCTTTCCAGAATACCAACTCTATATATGAAAATTTGATGCTTAGGGTTTTTTTCAGATGTCTTTCCTTCCAGATTTCACATGCCATGTGGGTGGTTTTATCCTATCTTTTATTTAAGGAACCCTAACACAGACTGATTTTGCTTTGGAAGGCTGCCCAATGTTCAGAAGAGAGAAAAAAAATCTAGGTCTTTTTAATTAAAGACCTAGGGGGAGGAATTTTGTCAATGCCATGAAAAGGTTTGCTTTTTCTTTTAGGATTCATAAATTGGTTCCATAAAAACTGAAAGCAAATACACTAATCATTCAAGCAGAAGAGTAAAAAAAAGAAAACAAGCTTATTTCAATATCAGTATTATGTATTTTATACTAATTCTACATACTTATATATATACGTATTGATAGATTTATATCTTCTTGTATATAAACATACATATATAAGATATATAGTATATATTTATAATATATATATAATCAATATTAAATGCTTTTCTAGCTTCACGGAGTTTTTGTTGCCAAATTCATGATAAAGTTCAGGAAGGAACACTGACTTTTCAATGCACATTTTCCATTTCTTAACCCCTTCTCCCTCAACCCCATGCTCAACTGCTGGCTGAAAAGTCAAACACAGAGTTCAAGAGTCCAACCAAAATTGAATCAAGAGCCTGTAACTTCCAGCTCACTGATATTAATGGAATAGCTGACTATGATTAAGCCATTTGGAAAATGCACCCTGAAAAGGAAGTATATTCCCAGAATATTCCCTGTGCACAGAGAAAAACTGAAATGAGGACTGTTTTTTCTTTATTGTCTGCTACTGAGAAATGCCAATGGATCATTAAAAATGCTTTTTTACATTTACTGTCCTTATTTCTACTGATCCAAACACCTACCATGTATGTTTAGATGCAGTCCACAACAGTGCCTTGTCAGAACAAGTAGCCTCTATGCAGCTGTATTAAGAGTATTAAATCCTTGCTGCTTAGCATTTGCCACACTGACAAAGCAAAATAACAGCATGCACATACAAAGTCATATATCCTTATGCACACCTCAGTAGTACTGGGATTGAGTTTAGCTATATTTGTCTTAAAATTGTATTTAATAAACAGGCAATATCTAATAATTATTTATTTGCAATTGGCATGCAATTGTTAAATAATAAACTTTAAACAAGCTATTAAGCTTTACAATTATGATTTAAAATAGTCAGTATTCCTATTGGCTCCTACTTACCTGCAACATTTCTGGTATGAAAAATAGCTAGGGAGCAGACCCATTTTGAGTGTTATTCTGTCCTTTGTGTTCCTTAACAACACTTGGACTTGTAAACAGGTTTAAAAAAATCTGTGTGAGACCATCTATGGACAATTACTCCAGCACTATCGTGTGATATTTTTCCCAGCTGTATTGTCCTGAGTCCCCCTGAACACACTGGTAAAAATCAAGACTCCTTAGTGTTTCCCATACTCATGGGCAGAGGGACCATGAATTTCACGGTGCATATACCACAGTACCCTTCTCTTGTTGCAAACAGGAGTTAAAAGAGACTTTAAAGTTCATTCCACCAATGCATCAAATGATTTAAATGTTCAGTGCCAGCTTCTGGAAATGAGTCTCTATCTATTTGGTTATGGATGGAACTGGCACAATGCCTGTATAAGATGTTAAAGGCAATTTGGCATAATCTCTAGATTTTTATTTCTCAAATTTTATGGAATGGCAATTATAGCAACACCAGCCTTTGATTTGAACACTATGTTTATGCTTAGAGCACAACATTGGAAATTAAAATTGATCCCGAAGTTAGTTTCCCCCAGAGACCTGCAAGACCTCAGTAGATAGTATCTTCTTTCACAAATGTTCATTTTTATAAGCCTAAACACGAGGAATTTAAAACATTTTTCTTAGCTTTTTATAAAGGAGGGAAAAAAAAATCAAATAATTTGAAAATCATCTGTAGTTTTCCAGCAATGGTATTTACTATTTAGGCAGTTAATACCTTGTCTTTATACAGGAATAAACACTGTAGGAACTATATCTAGGAATTAAATGTTTAGCACTTCTTAATAACCTTTTTAAGACTGCACAAGCTTGGACATGTACAAAAACTGAAGGCAAGAACACAAATTTCTTACTGCTATTAGTGTTTAAATGCATAATAGTTTCTAAATAATTTTATATGTCTACTGAAAATCATTGCAAAGGCATGAATTAAAAATGTTTTCCTTCTCACAAAACTCTAAACTGTCATCACAGACTGGCTGAAGCTGGAAGGCAACTCTTGAGATCATCTAGCTCAGCCCCTCTACTCAGAGCAGGGCCAGCTGCCCAGGACCATGTCCAGTCAGTTTTTAAATATCTCAAATGATCAAGACTCTATAACTTCTCTGGGCAGCCTGTGCCAATGTTTGAATTGCCACAGGTGTCTCTTCTCATATTCAGGTGGAACTTGATGGGTTTTAATTTGTGCCCATTTTATCTTCTGTCAGTGGGCAGTACTAAGAAGAGTCCAGCTTTCTCTTCATTCCCTCTCATCAGGAGTTTATACACACTGATAAAATACTGAGCTGCCTTGAATCTCAAGGCTGAGCTGTCCCAGTTCTCTCAGCCTCTCCTCACAGGAAAGTGATTCAGACCTGTGACCATATTTGTGGCCCTGCACAGGACCTGTTCCAGTGAAATCCATACCTTTCTCATACCCCAGAGCCCAAAACTGGACCCGGCCTTCCAGGTGTGACCAAGCCTGAGCAGAGAGGAAGGACCACCTCCCTCAACCTGATGGAATGTTGTGCCTGACGCACCCCGGGGTGCTGTCGGCCTTCTTTGCCATGAGGGTCTGTGTAAGAGACAAAGATCACAATTTGTTCAAATGCTGTTAAGATCACTGAAGGACTTTGCCACTGTAGCAAAGTGTTGCAAAGAAGCAACTGCTCATCTGCAACCATCAAAGCCCATCTCATCCCAAACATGCCTTCTGAATTCCTGAAATTTGGACTGTGAGTCTAATTTCACTTGGAAATTGGTGGAACAGGAACCTTTCCTGTTCCACCTGACAGGAACTTGAGATAATATAAAGGTGGTATTATTGTTCAATCATCTCAGGTCTAAGGAAAGGTAAATTAAGCAGGGGAGAAGGATGTTTCACTACAAAGAGTAGCTCAGCAGCTGTGCTGGTAGCTGTCTGTGGCTGGGTTTGGTGGGGGGAGACCATAGACTGCTGACTCAAGACAGGAGGCCACTGACTCAAACGAAGAGAAAGAACAAGCACGGGACTAATTAGCATTGGAAGTGAGGGAATCATTTAACCAACCAAATAAGAGAACTGTGTAGCCAATGAGCATTGATTCCTTTTTTTTTTTTTTTTTTGCTAAAATGTATAAATGGTGAGAAGTTTTGAGTGACCTTGGAACTCCCATCACTGAGAAGCCCAGGGTAAAGAGGATGAACAGGATACCACTGGATCCATGGGTGGTGACTATCATTCCATTTGATCTCTTTCTCTCTCTCACTGTCTTTCTCCCCTCCCTCTTCCCCCCTCAATCCTTTTCTATTTCTTTCTATCTCTCTACTTCACATTTTACTGTCAAATAAAATCCATACTATTGACTTTGGCACATGGTCTTGTTTGCACCTTAATTCAGGCAGAGGCATCTCCCTAGTAATTGTAATAACTGGATTTTAAGAGTGTGTTCCCATCAGCTGTTTGTCTACCAGTACCCCAAGGCTTCTCTTCAGAGTTGCTTTCTAGCTAATTGGTCTTGAGTGTGTACTGTTACCTGGGGTCCTTCCTCCCAGGACACAGGACTTGGCATTTCTCCTTGTTGACCTTCACAAGATCCTCCTCTCCATGCTGTCAAGGTCTATATGAACAACAGCAGAACCATCTGGTGTAATGGCTGTTCTTCTCCATTTTGTATCAAGTGGGAAATTACTGAAGGTGAGTTCTGTCCCAGGGACCATTTCATTAATGCAAATGTTAAATGGTATTGATTCAGGATCAACCACTCTGATACCTCACGTATGACTTGCCTCCAATGCAACTTTCTAGTCCTTCATATGCCTGGAGATGGTTTAAAAGATTAGCTGTTCCATCACTTTCCCAGGGGTTTGGGTGAGTAACCTGTAATGAATAACCTGTAAGTCCCTGTGTCTTTCCTCCTGTCCTACTTGAAAGTGAGAGCCACACTTGCTTTCTTCCACGATGCAAGAATTTTTCCAGCACCAGACACCAGTTGCCATGACTCCTGAAGACAATTGATAATGGCCCCTCAACAACATCTGCCAACTCATTCTGCACTCGTGACTGCATCCCATCAGGACTCAGGTGTGACCAGCATTATGAGCATGATTGTGCCCTTACATGTTCCACCATGGGTATTTCTCACACAGTGTGAAGCAGATTTCAAGAAAAGGCCAACTGTGCCTATAGGGAAAGTCTGTTTCCAAAAGAAAGCTTCCCTGCTCTGTGAGCAGCACTTACACAAGGCTGTGGGCTCATGCCAGCCTTACATTTTCATGAAGAATTCCCTCAAATAGAAGAGTCTCCCACTAGCACTGGCTTATGTTAAACCTCAATTCTCACAACCGCAGAAAGAGACACAAAAGAACATCTGGCGCTGTGAAGAAAATATGAGATGACTTAGGGAGAAAAGTTCTCCTGTGTCAGATGAATTTCTGTTGTGGGAAGGTTTTACACAAGCAGCAGCTGCAGCTAAATCAGAGCAGGATCCATGTGCACAGTAAGGTGAGTGGTTGCCCTACACCTGCCACAGCAGGTTCCCAGCACTGAGGATTCTCTCCCTCAGCTCACTTAGTGTCCAAGTGGAGAAGTATTCATGGGCCAGAGCATTTCTTCTCATTTTATATTTAAAACCATACAATGTTGAACTGTCCCAGGACAGTTTAGCAGTCTCCATCTTTTTGGTTTGAAATGATTTAGTTTCTTCTTTGAGGGGTTTACTGTACTCTGATTCAAATTTCATTGAAACCTGGGTTTCTCAGCCTCTAGCTCAATATGCTACACTTAGCTCTCTTTTAAACTCAGCCTGTATTTTTATTTGATTGTACTGCTCCTGGGGACAGGCGGTGTTGAGGCAAAATGGATTTCAGCTTATTTAATTTTCCATCCTATATATTTTTATAAACTCAGAAATGACCAAGCAAGAGTAACTACAGTAGAATATAAATCCTCTTCTGGGATAAAAATAGTTCAAACAAAAAACATCAGGGGAGGAAGAAAATCAAATTCCCTTTAAGTTCTCTCCCATTTTGAATTCTGTATTTCTAAATCAGTAAAACATTGTATTTTTCAAAAGTTATTTCCTGCAATTTGGAAGACTAGCTCAGTATTTCTTTAAAAATAAGGTTATTAAAATTTGAATAGATTAAATGAAAAATGAACTAATGCCAGGTATTAATTTTCTTCTTTTCTCAACTCTCAAGGGAAAAAGCTATAATTTGTAGCAATGTTATATCTAGTAGAAAATATTTATTTATTAGGATGTCTAATTTAATGAACAGAAGCACATTAATAAATAGACACACTTATCCTGAAACACAGATCACTAGGTTACCATAATTCTTGATCTATTTACTTATTTTAAATCAACAGCTGATATACAGTTTTATGATTCCTGAACAAATACAAGCTATGCTACTGCCTTGCCATTTATTCTGAAACTGTGTTCTCCTCCATGAAGGGGGAAAAGTAAATAAGCAAATTCAGATTGTAATTCACTCCACAGGAACAACTCTAACCATGTCATGGCAGAGCCCATGACTGCTGAAGTGTTAAAAACAGCTCCACACCAATTTTTCCATATAATCAAAGTCAGTTGCTCAGTAACTTTGAAACCATGAAGAGATGAAGTACCTCAGAACTGTAAGTAACTAGAAGGATTTCAAAGTGTGATCTGAAAGTCTAACAACGACTACACCAAGGTCACAAGAAACATAAAAGAAATTTTGCAAAGGAAAGTTTCCCTTTAGTATGGTTTCAGTCAGCATTAGTAAAGCTAAAAGAACTTGCAAAGTATATATGCTCAGGTTGTAGGCTCACTGAAATTGTTTTTAAATCATTAATAACACAGTATCTATTGCTATTAGTTAATTTGTACACAACGTAAGTTAGATATACAAACAAAAAAGGTTGAATAATAACCCCTGTTCATCACCAAAAGCTCTTTCAGTTTATAGTGACTCCTTGTCCTCAGAAAATAATTGCTACAAAGCAAATCTCTATTGTGCTGTAAAGCAGCATGGCATTTTAAAGGCAAATGCACTGTTTCAGTGACTCTCCCAGTTTTGGCCAGGACAGAGTTGGTTTTCTCACTGCAGTCAAGAGAGAGCAGGGAAGGGTCGGGCAGGGGCTGGGCTGGGGTTTGTGTATGGGATGCAGCTGCTGGCCCCATGGGTGAGCCTAGGCTGCATTCCACACCTTCCACATCATTGCTGAGGGCTGGAAATGGGGATCCTCACCTCTGTGAAGAAACCTGGGGTGTTGGCTGGGGTGGAGGAAAAAGGGCACCATGGTGGGTCCAGGGCACTTTTGCCTTTTATGTCAGTGGCCACGTACAGCCTTGGCCAGTGAATATCCTTTTTTGTTTGTAAATCACACTCTATTTTGTATACTTGAGTTATTAATATTGTTGCTATTCCTGTTAGTTTTTCTTATTTCATTGCTGCTTTTCAAGTAAATTCTCCTAAATTCATAATCTCTGTTTTTGTCTCCCTCTTATGAAGAGGAGGGTGAGGGGGAAGGGAGCACTTTCAGTGGGGTTTATTTTCCAACTGGGTTTTAAAACCAGCTCACTGACAAAAAAAAGGAAAATAGTTTAAATCAGAAAGGTTGCAACACCTGTATCAAAACATTACAAAACACCTCAAGCTTCCAGATATCAGCAGGCAGATCCTGTAGCTCAGGAGGGAAAATATGGATACATACAAAAGCTTAGTTTAGAGACTACTAAAACACAGATTATTTTCTGACACTTAACCAACATTAAACAATTCAGACAAGAAACTTCAAAAATTCATAATTTTTTCTAACAAAAAGCCAATAGAGATCTTTATTTTAATTTTAAAAGAAATCTTTGCTTTCTTCTCTCATGTCTTTAAGTTTACTCTGCAGGTATTTCATAATGCTTAGCCTCATTAGGTTGATAATTATTGCCTCTAGTAAAGGGGATAAAGTTTTTCATAGAGCTTAAGACCAGAAGAAGTTATTACAGTCCACTCAGTCTCTAATATCCAGAAGAATGCAGGTCAGGTGGAGTGTTCAATGGCTTTGTTGAAAGTTCTGTGTTCCAACTCTTAAATTAATATTGAAATTCCCATCTCCACCTTTTCACTACCACTGTACTATGTGTGTGGAGTGGGCATGGGTGAAACACCAGGTCAACACAGAATCACAGAATGGCTTGGGTCAGAAGACCTTTAAGATCATGTATTTCCAACCCTTCTGCCATGGACTGGGAACCTTTTCCTAGACCAGGCTGCTCAGAGCTCCATCCAGCCTGGCCTTGAACACTTCCAGGGATGGGGCATCCTCAACTTATCCAGTCAAAGTGTTCCAGTGTCTCACCACCTTCAGAGTAAAGAATTTCTTCGTAATTTCTAATCTAAACCTACTCTCTTTAAGTTTGAAGCCATTATCCCTTGGCCCATCACTACATGCTCTTTTAAATAGTCTCTCCATCTTTCCATCTTTACTGGAAGGCCACAATTAGGTTATCCTGAAGCCTTTTCTTTTCTAGGCTGAACAATCTCAAGTCTCTCAGCCTTTCTTCTGTGCTAAGGGTGCTGACTGGAGAGATGCTCTATCCCTTTACTCATCTTGGCAGCCTCTGGACTCACTCCAACAGCTCCATGTCCTCCCTGTGCTGGGACCCCAGAGCTGGATGCAGCGCTGCAGGTGGGGTCTCACCAGAGCAGAGCAGAGCAGAGCAGAGGGGCAGAATCCCCTCCCTCACCTGCTGCCCACGGGGCTTTGGAGAACCAGGATGTTTTACTTTCTGGCTGTGAGTGTCCATGGCCAGCTCATGTCCAGCCTTTCACCCACCAACTATCCCAAATCCTTCTCAGCAGGGCTGCTCTCGATGTGTTCATCCCCCAGCCTGGATGGGTACCAGGGGTTGCCCTGACCCAGGTGCAGCACCTTGCACTCGTTAAACCACAGGAGATTCCCATGGGCCTACTTGAGGTGTAAATTCCTAGACTTCTTACATCTAATAAGAACATCTTTCAACACTGCCAGAGAAGGAATTCAGTTCTAACAGCAGATTTCAGCAACCACAAGTGACAGTGATTTACTTTTTAAGCTGATGTAGGAAGAAAGAATATTAAAATGAAATGCTGAAAAGGAGACAGTTAAATAAATTAAAAAAATTAAACACGTCTTGGCTTTCTAAAACAGTACCAGACACAGGCTGGGAAACTGTCATGAGCAGTGTCCACCTTTCCAGGCATTCATGCTGAAATCCTTCAGGGTGGCTGCCCTGCCGCATCTTTAAGGGGAGAAGGCTGTGGCTCTGGGAAATGGGCAACAGTGGCTCCTGCTGTGACTGATGAAAACTATCATTCTTAATCCAATGAACAATTGAACCCAACTAAAATAAAACAATTTTCAGTTAAAATTTAAAGAGAATAAGAATAATTTGAGTGGCATTGCTGTCTGGATAAATTAGTTTCACTGATTCAATTGTCCTGTTTGTAAACTGGAGATAATACTTCTATTGCAGTCTCAGGAAGAAGCTGATAAAATTAACTCATACTATCTGGAACATGAGAAGCACTATAAAAGTGCTAAGTAGCAATTATAAAGTTTTATTATGGGTTAACCTTTGCCAAAAAAATGAAATGAAACTCTATTAGGCCTTAAATTTATAAAGATGAAAATGAGAAAAGTGTAACTCACTAGCTCCCTGATAAACATTCCAGGCAATCTAACATTCATTGCACTCCCTACATCAAACAGTCCCTAGACAATTACTGGATACCAGCACAGGAGCTTGATAAATTGATTTTACTTTGCTCATTGATTTGCCCATGTCATAGAAACAATATCATTACAGAATCTGCACACTTGATAGTTCCCAAGAATTTATTTTGTCAATGTTTTAAGAAAAGATTTCATTAGAAACACAGTACTGACAGATTTTTTTTCATGGAAAAAAATTACCTCATCACAGAAACAAACAACATTAAAATTAATTTCTGGTACTCTTCCCTTTTCCCTCCTCTTCTGTCTCAGTGAATGTCCGTGTATCTGGTTATATAATAATTTCTTTTTCTTTGCATAGGCGTGTTTCAGTAGCAGACTATATATAGGAGATCAGAGTTATGTTATAAATACTCCTTAGATATAACTTTGCTCCCTTTGGCCACACAGCTCCCTGTGCCACACTCACTTAGGAAAGCCTGAATAAAATGGCCCCATAGTAAGAAATGTGTTACTCGCATTGTACTTTTTTTTCCCTCTTAGCTAAATATTT
This sequence comes from Peucedramus taeniatus, assembly GCA_013400575.1. Taxonomy (NCBI): domain Eukaryota; kingdom Metazoa; phylum Chordata; class Aves; order Passeriformes; family Fringillidae; genus Peucedramus; species Peucedramus taeniatus. Next base: position 18,018 of record WBNO01020413.1, on the reverse strand, counting down.
ACATTTCCAGGTCATAAGAAAAAGAAGGCTTTTAAACAGAGCCAAAACAGTTCAAGAGCATCTTTGATTTAATGTCATGTCTTGGAATGTTAATACTTCACCATCAGACTAATATCTATGCATGCTGCATTTATATGGCAAACTTGAAACAAAAAGCGATGCTAAATGTCAGGGTCCCTGCTATAACCATGCCACTAGGTACTTAAAAATTAATATTTAATTCTCCTTCTAAAAGCTCAAGTCTCATTCTTCCCTCTGATAAACTGATAAAGAGAAATCTCTTAAAAATGTTCTGGTCTGACCTCAATTCTGAACTTCAGAGGCATAAAACAACAGACAAGTCTTTGTACACGTATTAGTCAGTTCTCTCAGCAGGGTATCAGAAACCAAGATCAGAGATTGCCAATACTTAAAAAGCCAAAATCTGCCTGCAGATGTGCATGTTGAAATCCCACTGAAATCAGCAGGGTGAATTCATACAAGGAAAAATTTGGCTATAAAAGAAATATGTTGATCTAATAATAGCATTTTCTACCAAACTGGGTTGGAGGTAGAAAAGATTTCCACCTTGACTGGTCACCTTTATTTCTTTACAGCTCAAGATTTTTCCTTCACTAGTTGTCAGGGAAAAGTTATCAGTATTCTTTAGCCCAAACATCCTTAATTAAAAAGAAAATAGTTAATATGCTCTGTTAATAATTGTATTAATACAGTTAACACAAATCTGATAGAAACTGGGTTAAATTGGTACAGTTCTTTTCCATGTCCTTGTTCTTTGTAAAGTGGTCTACAAGTAGCTGCTTCTTACACTAGTTGTAATTCCTCAGGAAGTTAATTAAAGAATGCTCATTTTTGTTTCTTCTTTGTTAGCAGAGCAATGCTACTTTTTCTGTACCACTATTATGCTACTGTTTCCCAATAATAAGTAGTATGGTGAAGAGCAGTTGTAATTTTAAAAGATGGAGATTTCACTTCTCTGCCTGCTCATTATCATTCTTATTACTCCTATGTAAAAAAAGATTTTGGATTCTTCCTTAAAACATGCAGTTTGATATAGACAGAAAACCTATGCAATCTAGTCTCTGTAAAAAAAGCTATAGATACAGTGGTAGCATCTAAACCTGAGATAAGATATATATAACTTATTGCAAAAGAAGTCAGCAGAGGGAATGATTGTTTGTTTCAGGTATTTAAAATGGATTTAGATTTAGGCTGTTGCCATAACGAACTCTCCAATCTTATCTGACTGATTACATAGAAAGAACATAAGGCAGATTATACTTTTAAATTAAATTTGTATCAGTAAAACTACCTGATTATTATATACCAAATAACCACTTTTGAACATATTTTTTTTTGTGTAGGAAAATAAATTGATTCATAAGCTGTTTAAATGAGATTGAGAGACCACAGGAAACAACTGAGTAACTTTCATCTCCTACAAGCTAAGAAGCTAAGAGTTGTACCAGAGCTAAAAGCTGGTACAACTACATGACAAAACAGTTCATGGTTTTTAACTCAATTTCACATTTAAGAAAAACCTTAGCAAATTAAACTTGCCCTCAGCAGTGACAACCAAACAACCCTACTAAATTCTCTCTTGTATAAAAATGCATTTGAAAAAGGGAAAAACAACATACCAGGCTGTCACCAATTCAGTAATGTGGTTAGCTGAAGTGTCTTTGATGTATAACAACATCTTGAAAGTTGACCCATTAACAAATTGTACAGACTTCAAGTATTTCTTTCATTATAGCAAACTCCACAAAGTTTTAAATTCACAGGAATATTATATATCACAAGGACATCTGTAGGATGTCAAAGTGTTCCAGTGAATTTCAGTGTGGTTTTGGTTTATTTTAAAATAGACTTTATTATGCTCTCATGTACTCTAATGTTGTTTTAGTTTATATTAGTGGTAAAACAGTTGAAGAAGAGTTGATATTTTTTAAATTCTGGTTTTACTGACCATATTTATTTTTAAAACCTAAAGGTCCTCTAGTATGCCATTAGATCATCTCCTCCTTTTATAGCATCTTAGAACAATCTCTAAACTACAAATATTTTACTAATACAAAATCTGTTTAGAAAGATCACCTCTAATTCTCTTAGGAACTAATTTTTGGGTTTTGGAAAGCTGGAAAATCCATTAGTAGGAAATGGTTATTCTGTATATAATAGTTTTAAAAGCCCCAGAGTCCAGCACAGAACTTATTAGGAGACTCACTTAAGAAAATAGAACATCTTAACCCAGATTGATTATAGCCCTTGGTGGTAACAGCTGGCTTCAAATTAAACTGAAAAAATGTATATGCATTTTGAAGCAGTTTAAGAACATGTCATAAATAACTATTGTATGATTCTATCTCAGAATGAGATATATGAAATGGTAACCTTGAGAGCCATTTGTAACAGTAATTAATTTAGTTATAGTATGAAGAAAACATTAACACTTCCATCTCCTACACTGCAGGCAAATAGTTTCCTATTCAACAATGAACCAATGGATGCTGTCATCTTCTAATTGTATAAACAGTTTGAAAAAACCTGATCAAATCATAGTTCATAGTCTAAAACTCTGCATATGAAATACTTTGGCATTTTTGTGGTTTTTAAAACTAAGAATAGTAAGGAGTGTAGATATAGTAGAAAGTCTATCAGAAAAGAAAGAGAATGAAAAAATATCTCAGAAGCTGGTAGATGTGTAATGCCATTTTACATTACAGACTGGACAGCAGTCTGCTAACTTCATTTGGTGCATAGCATGATTTTATTTTAGCAAAAATTAACAGGAGAGTAGGCATCACATTGCAATCTGACCTCTATTTGGTTTAACAAGGATCTGGCATTGCTATTGATATCAAGCTGATTGGAAATTTTAGCTATTCAATGCATCTTCCAGGTAATTATTTCATGCATAGATTCTATTGATCTATTTAAAACTGATCTCCAGTACACATCTCCATTGCTAGGAGGGGATGAATGGGGACTATTGGCTTGGCTTCCTTCTAGGTGTCATTCATTAATTTCCTTCTATGTGACCCCTACTAGCTCCATATAAAAATATTTTTTCTTTTTTCTTTTTTTATTTATTTTTTTTTTTTTGGGAAGGATAGAAAATTATCAATTACCCAAGCATTTAAAATAATTTTGGGATGAAAACATAAATTACAAATTCAACAACTCACTTTGCTGTCAGAATCTCCATATTAAACAGCTGCCAGCACAGTTCCCTCATAACAGCACTGTAAGTGTTCACTTTGCTGAAATACCTCTTTGCAGCATAACAGTAGCTGAGCAGTACCAAAGTGGACTACAGAAGAATATATAAGACTTATTATTATTATTATTATTATTATTGTTGTTGTTGTTATTAAGAGCTACCTACCCTCATTCAGTGTCCTGAAATTGAGGTTGCTGATTTAGTATTAAAATGCTTGTAATATGGTATTTAATCTTTGCAAATCAATTTACTTTCTTTCTATGGCTGGATATGGACACAATTGAAACTCAGCTAATTATTTGAATGGGTTGTCTTACTTTTGTCTCATTTTGAGGAAAGATGAATAGAGACAAAAAGATTGTCCCCAGTCCCTGCACACAGAGAGTAATTTTGGAGTAGATGATGAGCAGATCAGTGATCAGTTCATTTCTGATTTATGAACAACTGCAAACTCTATTTGTTTTACAAATAAATAAATTTCAGGCTGACATTTTCCTGTGAACATTTGTCAGTGACATACAATTGACTTCAACCATCAATTAAGCTGAAGAAAGTCTGAAATAAACAGCATATAATTCAACAAGAAATTGTATTAAAATTGTAAATAGGCTTTGAAAAAAGAATTTAAAAGGATACTTGCAGTCTTTATGCAATCCTTGTTGCATTGAATACATAAAGTTCACAATCTATACACAAAGTCCATGTAACTGCTTTACTCATAACTATAAAAGTGAATCTGCAAGAACAACCAGCAGTTCTTAAGTAGCAAGACTAAGACTTTCATGAAAATTCCTTGCAGAAAAATATAAGACTTATGTCACTTATGTTCTGCTTTTCACAGTTATCAATCATTATACTGAGTCAAGGTGCCCTCTTTTAGTGACAGTGAGGGAGAACTAATTATCCTATGGCAGACTGGAGTTAATTGAAAAAAAGTCTACATGATTCTACATGAATAGTCCTTTATTTGGAAGGTGTTCTAGAGATCTCTATTTTGAACTAAAGAAACCACAGACACTACTGCCCTCTCTTAATTATTTTTGTTGTTGAGTTTTTTGTTTGTTTAGGGTTTGGTTTTGTTTGGTTGTTTTGTTTTGTGTTATGGAGGTTGCAAAAAAATTAGAATGTAGTTATACTCATGGAGTCTAGAGGCTCTGCTGTTCCCTTACAGTGCTGTGTGTGACAGAAAGCTGAAGCAGTTTTATTGCTGCTAGTGGTATGTTAAAATATCACTGGCAGAAAAAAGTGCTTTGCATTGTGCTCTCCTGAGTATGTTGAGAGTAGCTGAACTACCTTTAGATAAACTATTAAAACTGGCCTCTCAGTCACAAAACTGTGCACAACATCTCCAAACAATGGCTTTTAATTTAAGAAACTTAATTTTCCAGAGTGGAGAAGTATAAAAACCTGAAACTTCCTACGGGTACTAATTTCTGTTAGTATTTCTCAGCAGATGTCTGCAGAGAGACAACAAAACAGTGAGGAGGTATCAGCATGACATGCAATGATTGTTGCATGCTGCAAGCATAATCATTATCACTGTTTTGGATGGCAAAGGAGAATCTTTGGGGAAGAAAGAGAGACAAATAGGTTCTACTATCAATTCCTGGAATGGGTCTTTGAATAGGATACCAAATGGATGAGGTAGGCAGGATTGCTTATCAATTGCATAGCAGCAAAAGCTTAATATAAAATCTGAGTGGTGGTCTCATGAGACCCTAAGTGTTCCAGGCATGCTGATGAAAAGAACATTTTGTTAGTGATTGCAAGGAGAAAGCATCATTGAATTTGCTGCAGAGGGGAGTAGAAGTCATAGGCCATGTCTAAAATATGACTTGAGCTACAATCAAACTGATCAGGCAATGGATATTAAGGGACTAATAATAGATTCATTTGGGCTTGAACTGAATTTAAGACAGTTAAATGATGGTTTCTGGACAGAAAGATATGCTTGGAAGGGAGACAGAAAGAATGTATGTTATTAAGAAACTAAGTTAGATTTCAGCCTGCAGATAAGACCATTCACATGAGAGAAGAAAAAAGGGAGAATAACAGATGACAGCAGAGAAGTCTGAAGAATAGTTTGGTTCTAATTAGCCTCTAGTCTAGGTTGCACCCTTTGGAGCAGATAGGTGAAACTATCTCTTGTTCTCACAGTCAGAGACAAACACCAATTTGTACATTAATGCAGATGAAGCATGTGTAATACTACTACTACTAATAATAATATTAGAAATACAGCATTAATACTGATCAAATAAGGATCGACTATTTAGTGTGAGTTCAAAGTTATACCATGACCTTAGCAGCTCCAGCCACTGTAACTAAAGAGGACAGTGACAAATGGCACTGAGTTAAACACATTTCTCAGGAAATTATTCATCAGGTTAGGTTTGGGAAAGCTATTGTGGTCCAAATTAAGAGACGGATTTGCAAGAAATGCAATCATATATGACCAATTTTTTGAAGATCTGCTCAGAAGATGCTTGGGTTTTTTAGATGTATAGAGAGAAATTAGGTACTTTGCCTCATACTGTGATACTCATCATAAAACACAGAGCAAGGATTAGACATAGATAATGAATCTATTGGATAATGTTTGGCTGATAATATAGTTTATAAAGAAAAATCTTTACTTTTTACTAACAACTTTTAACTGAAGTTAAAATGAACTGCTATTGATATCAAGCTGATTGGAAACTACATTTATGAACCACATAACTTCAACAAATTTAGCTTTTAACTGAAGCATTTGCAAAGTAAAATATTTAAGCTTTAATGAATCAATTATTAAGTCATTAATTATGTTGTCTAGAATGTATTTATTTATTTCTTAAACCATAACAGGACTCAGAGCTAGAATTATGGACTCAACACTCCTGCTCATAGCTTTAGAATTAAGCAACTTGTTTTATTTTCCAGTAATATCAGAGATTCAGTGTTTCTGTTCAGGATATATTGTCTTCAAAATTAAAAAAACCAAAACCAAACCATGGTTGTAATAGCACTTTCTGAGAATTTATAAATATATTTCTTCTGTTCATTTATGAATTTAAATGAAGATAAACAAATTTTGCAGCTAGCTGTTCATCAGCTACTATTTCATTTGTTCTTGTACAGCATCTGTACAGGACACTCATTAAAATTTCTGTGTGATTAAAACTCGAGGACTTTCATTTTAATAAACTACATTAGATTCTTCGAGGCATTTTTTTCTTGCCATTAGTCATTCTACTTCCTCTTTCTTAGATCCTAATGTTCATCTAGAGAAAATAACAGTTAGCTCAGGTCTCTTTCAAAATGACTGATGATTCCCATTTATGTGACTGGAACAGAGGCACTTTGTTCTTATCAAAATGGCAACTGCCTCTATTGTGCTCTGGCTGAAGAAATCCTGTATTATTTATCAAGTCTGTCCATGGCAGTCATGCTGAAAGAGGACAAGTCTGCCCAAGTTTCTCGATAAGCAATGATTTTATGAAACAACCCTTAAAAGCAGATAAGCATTAAGTTATCGAAAATAATGACAATTTTTCCAGGATTGCTGCTTTTTTTTTTAAGACTCTCTATTTATGAAGCCTATTTATCAAAAAAGACAGAGATCAAATACCACCATCAAGAAAAACCACATATTTTAAATAGCTTAAATGCAACTCTACAATCATAGGAATAATTATGTATTCATCATACTTAAGAAAATATAATACAGCAAAAAAATTAATTCAATAGACTTTTCTCATATATTCTCCTATCTATTTTATTTTGCTTTCTTTAACTGCCAATTTTGCATCTTCTGAGTTTACAGTGAGTGTGCTGAGGATTTTTACACACTTCTCTAGTGCTTTTATCCATGTTAGCAATATACATCCTTAATGAGGATGCCATTGCATTTTAACTTCTGAAATCATAAAACTCTTCATATGAACTTTTAAATATAAATCACTGTGGTGCAAAGATATCAATTTCTCACTCTAAAAGCTAATTAGTTATATGGAGATTCATACAAAGAACTATTTTATACTCAGAAATACTGATATATGTCAGGTACCTTGACTTTTTCCAAGTGATCCTGCAGAGAGTCAATGAGCAGATCCCCCACTGGCTGCCAGGATCCCTTGAATGCCTCAGCCTGGCGTAGCTTCAGGTCCAGTTCATCCATTGCCTCCTGAAGGCCCTGCAGTCTTTCCAGAGCATCGTCGATCTTCTTTTGCCAATCAGCAGACTGTAGATTCAGCTTATCCCACTCAGTTCTGACCTCATCTGCTTGCCTTTGTAGAAGTTTGGTGACATTGTGGGCTCTTTCCTCAGGTGACAGATCTAAATGTGAAAGTGAAGAGGCTGTTAAGACATATTCTAGACATATTACAGACATTAGTTCTATATTAGAACTAATACAGTTGCCATCTGGATAGGTTCAAATCTCAGTAAGGAACTCCATAACCAAGGGCACCTGTGAAATTTGTTTTATTAATGTATTCTTGTTTCAAAATCTCTTAAAAAACTTAAATCTTGCCACCATAAAAATCAGCAAAATATGCATTTAAGTACATAAAGGCATTTTGAAACATGCAAGGTGTAGCTAGAAGTTTATCAGCTGATTCAGCACAATTTTTCTGCACATAGATAAATATTAATCACTGTGAAGCTTTTGCTGCAATTAGGTGGATTTGGGATCTCCTGTAGTACTGAGACTACAAGGTAAATTTTAGCTTAAATTGCAGCTTTGAGCCCTCAAATGAGGCTATAATTATAGACAGGTCCTGAAGGTTTAAAGGCAGTTTCAAAATCTGCTTATAAATATGCATGTCTATTTAGTACCACAGTGTTCAGAAGGATTGCTAAGGCTTGCTTTCATCTATATTTTTAGCTTAGTTTCTGAATGCTGGCATTCAGCTCGGAGTGTAAAAGGAATGCTTTCAGAGAGGCTGGCAGGATTTATTTAATCATTGCTGATCATCACTGATCTTCCCAGCAATGTGTTATTACCCTGTTCTTGCTTCAATTACCTCTGGGCTCTGGGCAGACCTTCTCCACTGCCTCCACGGGCTGCTCAGCCAGGAAGATTCGCACAGTCTCAAGGGCACTCCTGATAACAGGTTCTTTTGTTTTCAGCTCCCTCTTGAAAGTCTAAGAAACAAAATTATTGTAAGTGGATCTATAAGGAAATACCAAGTCAGAATACCAATGTCAGAACAAAATTTCCAGCAACAGCTTCTTGTATGACAAGAAGCAATAAAACACACAGACACAAATAAAAATAATCAGCTTTTGCTTAACCTGAAATCACATTGTATTCAAAAGAGCAAATGTGCTGTCAGCATGCTGTATTTTTTTCAGCAAAAGCTCCTTTTACTCTTTTACTCTCTTCTACACCCTGCTTTTAAAGGACCATAAGTAAGTTACTCAAGATTAGTATTAGAAGCTTTGGTAGGTCACTGAAAGTATACATATCTCAGTATTTATTTATTAATTTCTCTATTTTTGTTAATGAGAATATAAGAGTCTATTAATCTGATTCCAAATGGACACCACCCATAACTACAGATGAAACCCAGCTTGTGGGTTGCATGTTTAATTGGTTCTTCTGCATGTTGCAGTGAATTTATCTAAATGGTCCTTACCACGCCCTTATTTCAATATTTTCTTCTGTATTTATGCAGCATTGTTGCATTGTTGAATGTATACTGTTTCAAGCAGCATAAAGGTAAAATATGCAGGTAATTTAATAGTAGAGTGTAACACAAAACACAATACTGCAAAAAGGAGAGCCATATGCCATGGGCAGAAAACAGATATTTTACTGCAGGAATTAGAAAATTGTCTTTAAAACACCAGCATATATAAGTTTGTAAAGTAATAAATTCACCAATTCAGTTAAATTAATTATTAAACAAAATTTGTATTTATATGAGAACTAATGAAGGATTATAAATTCAATATTAAAAAGTTCATTACACTTAGAATTATATTTGATGTGTGACTCTCTGTACAGGAAGTACCTACCAGAACTAATAGTGGGAACATGTACAGTTTATAATATGAGAACTCACAAGTGAAATGTTCTTAACACATTTCAGTAAAGTAAACTTCAGGAAATAACTACATTATTCTACCCTAAATATTTAAATATACTTTTTATTAAATGGTCAAGAACTGACCATAAGGTTTGTAGCTGTTCTTGGGAAAACCGTTTAGCAAAGTCTGCTTTGTTGAAGGAAATAACAGAGCAAAAAGTCTTCATTTTGTGTCAAGGACCATAATGGGACTGGAATCTTTTCCCAGAGTCTATCTGCTATCATAAAAGAATCTGTCATTTGATTAATACCTGAGATAAATGTTTTAAACAATCATGTTGACCTTTAAAAACAGTACCAATTTTCACAAATAAAGAAGTGTACTGTATATTAATAAGTAAGCTACCACAGGACTTTTTTTGCATAAAAACTGAGTGGAGTTACTACAGGGCTGAATGAAAAATGTTGAACTTAGACATTTTTAGGTTTATAATTCTTATAATTCATACTTGACTCTTGCATGAAGTGCGATAGAAAGAGGAAATCTAATAAGCCTTTTTCATGTCTCCAAATGAGGAAAATCTATTCCTTTAATTAGCCTTTGTGTTCATCTCACATCATTCTGTCCCTCTAGAATAGTGTGGCAGGTCTGCAGGTCAAGTGAGACAGCAGGAAGAATAACTTAAAATCCAGCACAGTAATTTCCATGGACTGTGTTCTAAGCTCTCTGCTGATAGTGTTAGAAAGTAGCATCAACTCTCCAACTCACTTGAACCAGTGTTTTTTAAACATTAAATGGTGCAACAGCTTAAAGATATAATATGCTTTAGAAATGTTTCCAAAGATGTATTATTTCTCAGAAATGTCTGTGCCCCAAACCAGTCAAAAAGAAAGCACTTGCACAAAGGTCTGTTCTGCAAACACACACCAACAGCAGGAAGGAGCCACTGATATTCCAGGGGAACATAGAAATACACTGATGTTAAAATCCAGAAACACCTCTGAACTATGCATTTGGGAGTGAGCAGCCCTTCTGTAAGAACTGCTGCTGCTGTAGACAGGTCACCCCTGGCTATGTACATGTGCACACCAGGAGAAGAACAAAAAAAAACTTTCTTTCAAACACAGCTCATACTGTGTGTGCAGAAAACTACAGCAATCAAATACACTGAGTGGCATTATATTTTCCAGAAGAGGTTTAAAGCCAAAGTCCTCCTGTAACTCTTGTGCAACAGAAGGAGAACATATGTGCAATGAATCCCATAAAACCTGCAGGCAGGAATCATTGTATCTTCCTCAAGACAAAAGAGAAATGCTAATAGGAACTTTTGACTTTGCACATTTTGTATTTTGTCACAAACAGAAAAAGTGCCTTTTTTATTAATAAAGGAAAACTGAACCAATGTGTCAAACTTTTTCCCCCCAACTTTTCCAGTCTGAATGTTGGAGCTGGTGGAGGCAATTATAGTCCGTAAATCTTCAGTTATAGAATAATACACAGTATTTACAGTTCTCATCTCCTTCCCTAGTTTTGATCTGCAGATTTCTACCAACTTAAAATATGTTTCAATTTAAGAAACTTGAAAAGAAGAGGATGAAAAAAACATGAGACTGAAGCAGTAGCACAGAACAGCATTAAAAATAATGAATGCTCATTTCATACTAACCCATTCCAAAAAGAAGTTCTTAATGTATGAAGATAAAGCTGCTTTTTTGGATTAAAGTTTTGTTGTGAGATATGTATACACTACCAGTAAAAATCATAAATAGCAACATTTTATCTTTTTCTGGAGGGGGAAAAAAAAAAATATCCATCTAGAGCCCTGACAAATACATCTTTATAATAACTAGACCATCACTGAAAGCAGAATTAGCCTAAATGAATGTCTAATGTACAACTAATGATTGTAGGCTAATTTCATTGAATTCCTTAACTTCTTCCACACTTTGTGGTGACTGTAGAGGAAATCGAATACACATAATGCATGACCTGACAAAAAAGTAAGTAAACTACTTTATTTAAGCATGTCTATTTGTCATCAACACTACAGCAGTAATGGCATTCTGTCCACCATTTTAATAATGCATCTATTGATCAGCTTATCTCAGACCTCTACCACCTCATGAGTGTCCTTAAATCTCTTTAAATGAAGAAACAATGATTGTTTAAATTGAAAAATGAAAATATAATGAGAAAAAGAGTTGCATTAGTAAAACATTAATCTCTGTTATTTAAAAACTAGGAATTTTTGTTTTCAATGTATTTTAAAGAGAAGGAGTAAAATTATATTAATTCAACACATTTTCCAAACAGAATGCTTTTCAAAATATGGGGTTTGTTCTAATCATTAAAAGTAGATATCAGCTGTGGACCCATAATTGGTTAGTGTGTTAAAGCAGGAACTGTACTCCTCCTTAGGTAGTCATCCTACAGATTTCATGTGAAAGGGTTTCCATGGAATTGTTAATAAGTACTTTCTATGTTCATAAATGCTATTTATGCTGTTAATGAAATCACTACACAGCAAATGAGGCAACTCTTGAAAGAATGAAAGACATAGCAGGCTATCTGCATGATGCCTGAGTTACTTAAATGAGATTAACAGTAAATGCACACTGTTGTTAATTCAATTTCACTAAAGCAATATTTTGATACTTAGTAAAAAAAGAAAAAATGTAAGATAATTAAAAAATGTTTTGAAGAACAGGAGTATTTTTTGTCATTGACTAACACCACCACCACCACCGCTCCTCCCCACACATTCTAAGACTTTGGAATAGAGACAATTTCTTCAGATGCCAAAAATTGAAAAAATTACCTACTATATATATAAGTTCAAACAAATAGCAGTTATTTGTGTGTATTTGGGATACATTCCAAATTTTCTTGTCTAAAATGCACCTCACATTTATAACACAACAATGATTTTAACTGCATGGATACCCCTGTTCTCAGTTGAGTTCAAGCTTGCCGCTGGCATAGATTCAAGCATTTGAAATTTTCATCTGAATCCTACTCTTAAAATTTTTAAGGCCAGTCTTGGCAACTTTCATTCAAGCATTCAAGTGGTAAGAACGGACTTATTTTCATCTCTTTTATGAATCTCTGTGGTGTTCCAGATGGTCTTCTGAATGATAGAGAGGTTAAATATGTTTGCTCCTCTTTAAATTTTACCTTTAAGGGAAAAAAATAAAATCAGCTTGCAACATTTCTTTAGAAAAAGGATTCAGGCACAAAATCATGTTGGCATTCATTGTGCTATTTCTCAATTGAATCAGTTAAACTTCATTTAAATAGTGTTCCCCTGATGAGGCTTATTCACTTATCAGGCGAACAACTTAGATGGGTTCAGTTCTGGCATTACTTGACAAAAACAATCCTTCACAGAAGGAAAACCAAACATTGTACTTATGAGAAAAGACCAAAACTGGAAGTTTTAGTCATTTAAAAGATTGGTCAGATCTGATAGATGTTTCTCTAGTTTACTGAAGACTAATTTCCAGAAGTGACATTCAGGAGAACAAAATGAAGAGTCAGCAGATTCTTTTTCTCAAGATCAACACACAACTACTGTTTAGTTTGACATCCAACACCCTGAGAGCTAAGTCTGCTCTTTAGCAAAGGCCCAAACCTCTCAAAACCAGCCTTCCAGTACTGGGCTCCAGTTTTAAGCTAGACAATTGTACACTTGTGAAAACATTTGAAAACATTTTTCTTATGTTCAGAAATCAGCTAAGCTGTTCATTCGGATATAGACCCTGTGTATCTGCTTCTTTAAAATAAACTTTTAGAGTCCGTATTGCCCACGGGAAAAAAAAACCTCCAACCAACCAACCAACCAACCAGCCAACCAACTAACTAACCAGTCAACCAACCAGCCTACCAGTCAACCAACCAACCTACCAGTCAACCAACCAACCAACCAACCAACCATTCAATACATTGCAAACATAGATTTTGTCAATGTCAACCCAAAGTCAACTTCCATGTTGGCTGTTTTTCCCTTCTCTGTCAGAGATATTGGATGATCAGACAAGGCAAATCAATTTCACATATTCTGTTTTGTTCTTTTTTTCCACAGGAAATCAGCATAACTACACTCACACATCTGAAGTGTTACAGAATGGGAAAAGGAAAAGACATGTTTCGGAAAGGAACTAAAACATTCTAGCTTTGGTACTATTCAGGATTACCAAAGCTCTGTCTTATGTACCTGCAAGTGGCAGAGAAGTTAAAAAAGAGAACTGAGATCTATTTTATGAAGTAATTTTGCCCCTATTCATGGTATTTTACTTTTATACAATATTTGTCATCCCTAAAAATTCAAAATACTTCAGTTTGGTGTGTGACAGAGACATCACTTAGTTCATCACTAAAGTCTTGCCACCTATGATGAATTCTTGGAAACCCTTAAACTGCTTATAGAGTGATACACAATACTAAAATACTATAAGAAGTAATTTCTTTAGATTAAAAAAATATTCCTTCTGTCTAGAAGAAAATGTTGTCAAATACTTAAATATTATTTAGATGTAAAAAGTTTTGTTGTAACAATTCTATGAAATCTAACTCTTGTTTTGGCTCAAAAGTTGTCTTTGGATCAAGAGTTTGAGCTAATGTCACATTGAGTTAAAGCAACATCTATATTGCTTCTTTCATCCTGATATTCTGGATGGCCTTTAAAACTACTTTATGGAAGTTGTTACTTTATGGCTCAAACAGACCTCAGGCTTCTCTTAACTTTCATGGTTATATATAACACTTGCCTTAACTTTCTTAGGGGAAAGGTGAAAAAAGGAACAGTACTGCCCCGTGAAGTCATGGATGTTTTCACCCTACTGTCTCTGTGATAGTGCTTTAAGTCCCACATAAAATTTTGTGAGAAAGACACATCCTACACATCACATCTCCAGAGGGAAGACCTAGGAAATGTGACGAAGATGCCCCTTGCAGAAAAGCATTATATTATCTTAGAAAAATTTGCCACTGGGAGAGACAGAGATGTTTTTTGTTCATCTTTCCCTTTTGCTTTCTCAATCATTTGGTGAAGATGGGTCCTTGACAAAGCACATTGACACCACTTCCCATCACTTTGTTGCAGTAGAAGAATGCCTGTGTGCCTATGGAAAAAGCCATGTCTGGCTTGTACTTCCTGACTTTTCACAAACTCAGGGTCTTAAAGCAGCAAGACATGTGATGTTCACTTTGCAAATTTGATCTCCCTATCTGTTCTTAGTTATGTGCCTTCCCTTGAGAAAGGACAATATATTAAAGCAATATTTATATACAGCTACACGATGAGCAGAAAAAACACTGATCCCATTTTGCTTTAAATCACCATTTCACATTTCTCCATTAAGAAATAAAATCAGAGATTGAGGAACTTCAGAACCAATACCTTTTGTGGCAAATTTCACAAAGAAAGTTACAAATATACAGCACAATGCTTTGAAAGATGATCATTGGATTTGGAATATTCTCCTCATGAAATCAAGCTGTCAGACTGATAATTTAAATTTTTCAATAAAAATTATATTTGTTTCAAATAACTTTTTAGATAGCACTGTGAAGGATAATTGGACATCAAACAGGAAGTAAAAATCTCCTATAAAATAATTATTTTAATTAAAGACACACGGAGATGAAGGAGAGGAGAGCTTGAATGTAAATTGAACAATAGAGGTACTAGAACTGTGATTTCTCATTCAGACCTGAACAGACCTCAATGGCATATGAAATTCAAGACTGTTTAGCTGAAAACAAACATTGGGTTAGCATCAGACTGGTGTGAATTGATTAAACACAGAAGACATTAAGCATACTCTCACCACAACAAAAAAATCAGTGTGAATCTTTGTATGAAGAATTATTCTGAAGTGTTATTCTGGGGGTTGTTCATTTGGTGGGTTTAAAAAAAAAAAACAAACAACTTCCTGTACAAGTGCTCTATTTAGGCTCTCTTTTAATACCAATCTTCATATAGAATAGACCCCATATGATGCTCTGCTATGGTCTTTCCATAAGGATTCCCTGATGAAACCAGCAGGAACCACAGACAGTTATCACAATAGTTTCATGGTTCAGAGTTGTGCAATACAGCTGATACCAGCTACTCTCATCACAAATGTTCCCAAAATCCAAACTAGGGTTTCAAAAGTATACATGAAGTTGGAATGCCTGATCTAGAACAAAAAAAAAAAATCAGAACTAATTTAATCCTCAAAAATTACTAGGTTAATAATTGTTCTGGCTATGAAATCTGCCTGTCTGTGATAGATCTCTGAAGGTCATGGTCATTAACACTTCCTTCTCCAAAAGGCTGATTTTCTTTGCTGTGTTTGAAAGCTATAGCTGGAATTCTTTCCAACAAGGACTGTGTCATGCAGCACTAGCCTAAAAAGGAAAAAAAAAACATGACCAAAAGATAATAAAATAGAAAAAACCAACAAACAACATACCCTATGAATATCATTCTGTTTCTGCACAGTGGGAAGATCTCCACCAATGGGTGCTTGCTGTTTTAATTCATCCTCCTTCAACTGCAGCCATGCCAAAAGTTCCTGAAGAGAGAGATGTAATCGCTTCCACTGGTCAGTACTGGCTTCCAAATGGGATCTGAAAGCATGTGTTAAATATAAGATAGATTCAGGCACAGTGGAAGTAAAAACCAAAATGTACAAGTTTATTTACTGAGAAAGATCCTACTGTTTCATTAAGGTAATGATTTTTGAACAGCTTCAGTAGCTTTGAATTAGATTCTGGCAACACTGATTTAAATTTGGTTCCACAGTCCTGGCTTTTTTCACATCTCCTGATTTTTGCTTTTGATTGGTTGGGTTTTTTTTTCTTTTTAGTTTCCCTCTTCAGCAGTGAGTAATGGCTGTGCTGAATTGTCAGTCTCACTAGAAGTGCACAAATATTATGCAAGACTAGCATGAGAAATGTAGGATTACTAGGACATTATTTACCTGAAATGTACAGAGTAGTTTTCTAACTCAATGAAGAGCAAGCATTTCTCTAAACCACTACACAAACCATTCAACTTACACAAGATTCATTATCTTAATTTTTTAAAACAAGAGAACCAATGTCATTCTTTAAAAAAGTCATAAGGAAATTATTAAAGCAAATAGAATCCTCATACACTATCTAGCCAAATGTCAATGCCATTTAAACAGAGGTGTGAATGAAACTACTTGAAACACTGGGAAAATTAAAAGACAAAATATCATTTTATGCAAAAAAGGTCACCATCATAAGGACATTTTCTAAATATTTCCTTTGTATATGCATAAATGTGTCTTTTTGGAATCAAGTATTGAGTTTCTAAATTTCAGCAACTGTTTTCTGTGGCTGGACTGATAAAATCTTCAATTTTCTCTTTACTGTAGATAAACCCCATTAAAATTTTGTCTTTCTGGAGTTATGAATATGCTATTTTCTAATTTTTGGTTTGGAAAAGGAATCCTAATTCACCTCCAAGTAACATAAGAAATCCTCTTAGTAACTCAAACCAAAGGAGTATTACATAAGAGTAAAGTGAAAAAATGTGCTGGGAAATAAAATCAAATTTTCCTTTATTTCATACATTTCTGTTTAGGTTCTGGCTTTGTTCATATAACATTTATCTTCTTCTACAGTGATTGCACATAAAATCATTCTCTTTTGACACTAAGATTTCTACTCCTATACCTTATATATAATGTTCTATAAAGAAATGTGAAAAATATGGGCTCAGCATTTTTGCAAACCTTATTACTTAGTTTGGATATGGAAATGATGAATTGATTAAGGTAGGGACAGTTGCATTTCTCTGTGAATCCTGTCTTCTTTCCAACCTCGTACATCAGGTAGAGTGGCAAGGAAAGAGAAAGGAGAGGGACAGATCAGATCACATGCTGACAGAAAATTCAGCTGCTCTCAAAGTATGTGAGCTATTGGGAAATCTTCTCTTTTTTCAAACTTAAATGGTACATGTGAAGGACACAGATAGACCAGGCCTTTTGATCTGTCCTCTCAAAGGGCATCTGGGAGCTGGGGCAAAACTGCTTCACAGCAGGGGGAGGCCAGTGCTGCAGGCAGTGAAGTCTGGAGAAGGCCCTAGAAGCTAAAAAATGTAACTTATATATATGTTTATATATTATAAATTATTTATGGCTAGGGTGATGAGGCACTAGAACAGATTCTCCAGAGAAATTGCAGATGCCCCATCCCTGAAGTGTCCAAGGCCAGGCTGGATGTAGCTTTGACCAACCTGAATGTAACCTTGCCCATGGCAGGGGGTTGGCATTGGATGATCTTTACAGTCCCTGCAAACCAAACCATTCTTTCATTCTGTGATACCTCTGAAAGGAGCAAGGGGGAGAGAAGCAGGGATATTTATGGAGAGCTGCAGGAGGCAACAACCAGAGCAAGGACCATAGGATTTTAGGACAGGAGACAGTCAAGGAGCCAAGTTTCTGATTCAGGCTAGCTTCCACCTCTTCTGGAGAAGGGCAGCAAATGAAAGCCAACATTTCTTCCCTACTTCCCCTGGCTTTACAGGGAAAAATAGAAAAAGAGTGACCTGAAGGGGTTTTGTTACTGCTGCTGTGCTCTGACCTTCCTCGGTTGGGTGATTTCTTTTTCCTCCAGAACCTGCCTTGTTCTGCTCTTCTTTATCTTCAGGAATATAGGTTTATGCTTGCACACACCAGTGTACATTATATGCATACACTCATGTATTTATGACTGTGTCCAAGATGTGCAGAGAAAAGAGATAACAGTAAAACAGTTAAAAA
>WBNO01020403.1:0-21344 GCA_013400575.1 Peucedramus taeniatus | reverse complement strand
TCTTGTTGCCCTGATTTTCTCAAGTGTTACAAGCTTTCTGGTGATTGCATTCTTTGCACAAACTTTCTCATGCACTTTATGTAAATAACTTATTGTTTTTCATTCCTTTATGGAGGACGAGCAACCTGACAGACAGTTGGGTTGCCCAGTGGCATTGAGAAGGTGGCACTGTAGCCCTCCAATGACACTGGGATTTTAAAAAGATATATATATATGGAGTCAGATGTTTTAATAAAGAATTTTTTTAGTTTGCTTTCACCAGAGCTACTCCTTGTCATTCTTGTGTTGCTCCTCGGGAGGGGGGGTGACAATTTCTAGCTCTCACCAGAGCACAGAATGCGTGAGCATTGTACAGAGGTCAAGAAGAAGGGATGGAAAGGTAATCTCTAGCTCTAGTGTAGTAGTAGCAGCCTTGGGCATTTGAAAAATGTCTCTGGGAGCCTGTATAGAATGTGTAGAGCATGTTACTCACCATGCTTAATTGTGTTTGACATCAAATACCTTAATGCAGTGAATCCCTGTAGGACCTATGACTCAAATTTTAACTTTTGCAACTCTCAAGTCTTTATTTATATTACTAAAAGAACTTGGACACTTATCTACCTGTCAATTCCCCTTAGGGTTGCAAGGGCCAAGTTCTGCCTTGTTTCTGGGAAGAGCTCTGAGCACCCTATGTGTACACAGGAGGCAATCTGAGATACTGTGAGGGCTGTGGTGCTGTTACACTGTGCCTTGGCAAGGTGACTGCCAGCTCCCATTTGGGATATAGCCTTTGACAGAAGGCTGACCACAAGGTGATGTAGACTATTGAAAAAGATAAAAGGGTTTGAATGGGACAGTGGGTAATGAGAGGTAGTAGTGGGGTGTAGCTTTATAGGAACAACAGAAGCACAGTGACTTTGTGACTGTAAAATTCTGGTTTCACCATCGTGTCAATATAATTTAGAATTGTGGTTTCTGGGTTTGCAGTTTCTGGGTTTTTCTGGTTTATGCAGTTTTCATGAGTGGAAAAAACCTTGGGCCTACAGACTGCTTCTTAGTCCTGAATGTCACTAAATTGGATACTGGGGAATTATGCTAAGGTTGCACTGATGTTTTTTAATTTCTGGAATTAAATGTATTCACCAAATATAAATATATTCACCATAAAAAGGAAATATTTGTATGAACTAAGGCAGATTTCTGCTGTCATAGAAAAACTGGCTGTAGTCCAGCACCATATAAGCTATTTCTCTAGCAACTTTTTTTAATGAAGGTTAGCTGTTCATAGGTTGGTTGAGCAGGAGAATTAGGATTTTTTTTGTGGAGAGAATTATTTTTACCTGAGAAAAATGTAAAATTATAGAATATACAGAATTACAGGAAGTTACATAGTGAGGTAGTGGAAATATGGGTGAGTGGAAATGAGTCTTCCTAGGAGTTGTTTTCCTTATGCTTAAGTGGAATTGTTTTGAATAGTATTTAAAACAGTCTCCTGGATGTTTATCATAGCGTTCAAAAATGCCTTGTTTTATTAAATTTACAGAATTAACTTCTGCTAGAGAGCCATAGCAGAAGAAAAAGGCATTCATTTGAGAAAAGATACACAAAAAGGAAAGATAAGAGAATTCAATAAACTGCATAATTATCCCAGCAGCAAGGTTCCTAAAGCTGCTGCCCAAAATATTATTGCAAAATGAAAGGGAAACAGATACCAAATTTCTTCAATACTAATTTGTGTAGATGGCAGCAGTGTTTCATAGCATTCTTGATACAATTGTGTTCCAGTTTAGATTTAATATGGTTTTATGAAGCTACAAGGATGAACTTTTGATTTTGATTAACAGAGTATTTTGTTACTAGCTTTATTAATTTCATGGCATATGAATTGTAGACATGTTACTTATCCAATAACAATTGCAAAAATAAATCAGATAATTATACATATATAATTTACAGAAAGCACTTGAAGGATTTGATATTTTTATGAAGAGCATTGAAGAATTACTTTAGATATACAGTGAAATGCTCACTGTGCTCCCACAGATAGCAGATTACTTTTTAAATGAAATGTATACAAATAAAATACAATATTGTGAATTTGGGAAATTTGTTAAGCCCAGATATGTTTGGATGATGTTTCTGTAACTTTCTACATTAATCCTGATTTAAATATTGTTAAGTCTTATCATGTGTTGGGAGTTACATCAAAATCAGGGTATACAATGAATTAGTGATTATACATCACTGATTTACAGGGATACTTGTAGAAATCATAATGAATGTATGATTTCTTGTATGCTGTCAAACTAAATCACTGTTTCCAATATGCAAGCACTTGATCTTGCAGATGATGGAACATTTCTCTACTGCATGTTTGTACTGCTAATGGATTTTGCTCCTCTCTCATGCAATCTCAGGAAGAAGCAAAGTGGCTATGGGTGTGGATGTAGGGCGACTACAATGTAGCTGGAGAGAGTAGCTTGTTTGTGAGCTTTTGTTTCTTGCAAGGGACTCTTCTGTTGTAATGACATGCTTAAATCCATTAGCGTGTCTCTCGCCATACAGACTGAGAAATACAATTAGCAAGTTGTTTACAGCAGAACTGCAACTGCTGTGACTAAAGTGTTATTGATAGAGTGAATGAACTTCTGAGAATTGTTTTCCAAAGATTAGTTTAATAAAGCTTTGATATGATGCTGTAACTTAGCCTTGATTAGTTCAGTGTAAGGTTTGATACTAACTTTTCACTAATTGCTTCACATAAAAATGATATTTTGCCTACGTTATTCCAGATAGTTAAGCCTGTTGCTACCACTTTTAATCCTAGAAGTTCTATTAGCCCTGGAGACTGGAAGCTGCTTGATGCTAAACACTGTTGAAGTTTCATTTATTTGTATGCCTGAATCTGAAGGAAGAAATGATAATAACTTCCATACTTAAGCTAGAACAATTTTCTGCTAGGAAGTGAAGTCAAAAGGATGCAAGTGAAATGTAGTACATACAAGAGAAAAAAGAGTAAAATTAATGCTGTCTGTTTAATAGCCTAGTGCCAGTCATCTGTTTTTAAATTCTTTGCTAATACTGATCGCCACAACTCATGCGTAAACAGGAGCTGATTTTATCTGGCTCGTGCATTTTGTGAGTGTGTTCTTCTTGTTGCCCTAGTAACTGGAGTAAGGTTGGCACTAGCATATGCACTTTCATCTGAAAAAAAGAAATTATTTATGTCTACTATGCCTGAGGAAAAAAGCTTACAGATATAGCCAGTAACATAAGCCCAATTTTTCAAAGTTAGCCATGAAAAGAAGTAATCATCTTAAACTGCTCCCCAATGTTGAGAACATGGCTCTTTTCTGTGATAATTTGAAGTTATGGTTTCTATAGTTCGGTCATAATTTTCAGTGTTGTGAGAAAGACAAAAAAGCCCTCAAGGGGACTTTGGAATACTTGATTTGTGTTCTTAGATATGCAACCAATGGGCTGAAGCTCCACAGAAAAGTCAACTGCCCTGTCTGTCTCCATCTTCCCTCCATTAATGGGTATAACATCACCTTTCATAAAATTCCTTATATGCTGTTCATGAAGAGCATTAAGTAAGAACTGGTACGTGTGTCTTTATCTTGTGTGCAATACACTATTCTATGAGTATAAATTATTTAAAAAGTGGGAGGCAGGAAACACTACGTTAGGCTGAAAACAGTATAAGCTTGATTTTCCGTATCTCCATGGTAAAGAAGGTATGAGCATCCTTTTTTTTTATTGTTCAGAGGCAGGTGGAGGCTTCACTTATGATTGGTTTGATCTCTGTATTGAAAGATCACATTAATTTTTGCACACTTTCAAAGGCAAAGGCCTCCAGACTGCAGAATTTATGTACACCCAAACACAATTTTCATTGTCCTCTGTATATAGAGCCTTATATTTAAGCCTGAGGATGTACGCTGCTGTACAGAATTTTTGTCTTGTAGAAACTTGCACAGCTTGGATTACACTTCCTTCTTGTTCTTTCAAAGCCATTACAGTTTTGTCAAAACAAGTTATATGTTCCTGTAGCTTTTAGACTCTCTGATAACCATCTCTTTACAAAGAGTAGCCGTTACTGCATGATGCTGGGAAACCTATTTTCAGGTATATTTAATCAGTATTTTATAGTTATTCCTTTACACTTGACATCTTAAAAAAAAAAAAACCGAAAAAAAACCCACAAAAAAACCCAAACAAACAAACAACAACAAAAAAAAACCACACACACAAAAAAAAAACAACCAAAAAAACCAAAAAAAACCCACCCAAAATCCTTTTGTCTATCAGTAAGAAACCTACTCAGTAACAGTGTCTTTAAGTTTTCTTGATGTTTTGCAAAATCTCTAATAAAAAGGTAATTAGAGTAATTTCAGTAACATTCAGTCCAAATTCTGCAAAATCTGTCATCAAAACTCTAGTCAGCAAATATTTTTCTCCATTCTGCTTTTTTTTCTTCTTTTCTATTGTATACTGCTTCCAAATGTTGTACAGATGACTCATGGAAACATTTCAGCCTTGAATATTTTACTTTGTTTTCTATTCAATATCCATGATCTGACATTTTCCTCATCATTGATTGACTGAAAATTTCACAGAAGAGACTATAATTTGAATACAGCCTTGTGTTTACACTCCTGTTAGGCATTTATCTTTGAACCTCAATTGACCAAAATTTTGATTACAAATGTTTCCATGTTTCTCTGGCCCTAGTATAAGAGTCACGGGTTAACTTTTCTTGCAAAGCACAAAATCCAGGCAGGACACAAAGAAGTGACTTCACATCCTTAAAAAATACTCCTGCTTTTCAGCATACAGTGGGATTACTAATTCCAGTTGATGATGATGACACCAGTTATGAGAAGACTGTGAGCCTCTGCAGCTTTTTGCCAGTGGCTAAGGCTGGAGGTGTGTGTAGCAAATGTGGGCACAGGAGTGTTACTGGCCAAATGAATCTGCTGGCATACTACCAAGCAAAAGCAGAAACATTCCATTGATACAAGTACTGTTAGATTTTAAAGAAAAACCAAGCTAATACTCATCTGGGTTTAGACTGTTCCTCTAACATGAGAACAAAGAATGAAATTTTGAGCTCTGTGAGGACTTTGACTAAGTCTTAGTACTATTGGAGTAAATGCCTTAGCTATTTTCCCAGGTGCCCTGGCATAATAGGTATGAGGATCTATGAGCAGAGTTGAAAAATAATGGTCAACAAGGATGGTATTCATTTAGCTTGGAGGTGTCAAAGTTTCCCTATGCCTTGCTTCAAAACTGCTTCCATAACATATCAGTCACGGTCAAAGTCCCTCCCTTCTGAAGGGAACAGAAGGCCTTACATGCAGACTGCAGACAAGTCTGCTTGGCTCCCTGGGGCCCAGGATAAAGATGTGAATGGCCTTCAGATTATTATCCATGATAACAAGTCTGAGGGCAATCAAGAGAGACTTGAGGGCCTTGGGACAGCGGGTTAAGGGATCAGGAGAGCAAGAAGTGCCCTCCTCTCTCCTTCCAGGTGCAGTGAAGGATGGAGAAAACAGAAAGAGCCAGCAGATCAATACCTAGTTCTGAGCCTGTTGTCACAGGCAGAATTTTGGGGCTTTTTATCATGGGTCAGTTTATGAACACTAAGCCAGCAGATGACAGGTGGGGTACCACTAGCTCAGGAGTTAGCAGAGCTCACTGGAAGAGCTTTAAAAGAGTTTTGAGGAAGAAAAGGGATAAAACAAGGCTCACTGGAGGGGTGTGTGTGGGCAGCATACCAAAGTTTGGGGGACAGTATGCTAGTGAGGTCCTTGGGCTTGCTGTCTCAATGGATGGAGATCCGTGAGGCAGCAAAGGCACAAGGAACCAGAGAACTGCAGGCCTGTCCTTGTAGCTGGGGAGGTAATGGAGCAGATAATTTTGAGTGAGATCATGCAGTGCATACATGGCAAACAGATGATCAGGCCCAGCTAGCATGTGTTTATGAAAGGCAGGTCCTGCTTGACCACCATCTGTGATAGGGTGACTCACTTAGTGGATGAGGGAAAGGCTCTGGATGTTGTCTACCTTTACACTAGTAAAAGCCATTGACACATTTCCCACAGCATTCTCCTGGAGAAACTGGCTGCTCATGGCTTGGCCATAAATACACATAGGTGTGGTGCTTAGGGAAATGGCTTACTGGAGTTGCCAGTTTGACTTGATGACCTTAAAGGCCTTCTCAAAGGCAAACGATTCTTTGAGTCTATGATTCTCTGATTCTGTTATAACAGAAGAGGTATTATGGTTTTCAAAAGCGTTTGGGAAGAAGATGCTGAAAAATAAATGTGGCATGGACAATTAAAATTTGCGTCATACTTACATGGTAACTGACAAAGGCCGATCTTGTAGATGGAGGGCAGCACATTAGACAGACAAAATACATTAAGTTTTGCATTGCTGAACAGCACTTCAGACATCATTTTCTATAATGATATTTCTGAATATTTGTAGATACTGCCTGGTGAATCCTTGTAAATTATTAATTTTGGCAAAAAAGGGATTTGATGACACTATGGACATTGTAATCCCAGGAGTAAAACATTAGAAAAATGATGTTGATCTTAATTAACAATTTACTGTTGGTCTTTACCAACCAATACAATGGATTTGATCTTCCTATGGTTTGTAATAGGCCTGAGGCTTCATAGGGCTCCTCTTTCCTCAGGAAAAAAGACCTCAAAATATTAGGAATTTTTTGAAACAAGCCTCTGATTGAAACTCAGGTTTGCTCAAGTCCTTCTATCAGAGGATCCATTAATTTTCCTCACAGGTGTAAAAATTGCTGACTTTTGTGCTGATTTTTTTTATTTAGGCTAAAATCTGTTCTCTTGATTTTTGCTTCTGAGTGGGTATTAGTTCTCAGCACATTCACATTTCTAAATGGCTCATCAGAGAGTCCCTTTTGTTTTCTTGTAATGAAGACTTAAGGCAGGAGGTAGAGATGGCAATCCTGTTTCATAGTACTTCTGAAGCCAGGTATAAAAGATAAAGCATCCGAGAAATCTTTCCTGTTTCAATAGTGATCCACTGGCTTTTCGAGATATTAAGTTGGATGGGTATCTTTATTGTATTGGAATTTTGTAATTAAAAAAAAGTTTAATTCAAACACCACTGAAGGTGATATATAGCCAGAGGTATAATTTGCACCAGCTTGTCTGGAGCCACTGAAGTGACTTTTGTCTGTCTGGCACAGTTCTTATCTTGTCTTGGTAGGGAGGAATAGTTGTGTTTGATAATGCATCTAGTTGTTAGTAAAGTAAGTATCCAGAACAGTAATGTGGCATTGGCTGATGTTGCTGTGAGCTTCTCTTGCTCTCCTCTGTTTTCTTGTTAGGAGAACATGTTTTCCCTTTTACTTTGGTACTTTTGGGCATCTTCAGCTGATGCATTTACAACTCAAAAGTAAAAAACAGTCTGAGTTAAGGTGAGGCAACTGTGTTTAGTCAGAGGTAGGCTTTGACTTTTTTAGGCAGCTGACCACCAAGACTATAGGTGTTGAGGAGCTGACAGCAAGGGTTGCAGAGGAGGGATTACAGCACAGATGCTTGGATCCCCTGGCCTGATCAGGATGGGATCTGATCTGATCAGGATGAGTGCTGCAACAGCAATACAACTTCTCTAATGTTGTTTGAGAAGTACTGTATAGTCTATTACTTAGATTACTGAGAATAAGTTATGTTATTAGACAAGGTTTCACCATGAAAAAACAGTTTTGTTTCATCCTATTCGTGTGAAGATGAAACCATTTCTGCAATAAATATTTCAAGATGCTTCTACATAGAATAACTGACAAAAGGACCTAGACTCAATAATAGCAGAAGACTTGAGAGACTCTGAAATTTCTTTTAAATTTCGTAATTATTTATATTTGGCTTCTTCTACAATGTAGAAGTTCTTATAGTTTGCAGGGAAAAGGCCCAGAGACATTATTACTTGATCTTCATTAGGAGACTCTTGGTTGTGCAGGAACTGACATGCTGATCATTTAAAAGCAACACTTAATTATGCTACAATTCAGGGCAATTTGGTATGTTGTCAGATCTTTGGAAAATAAAATACATAAATATGCCTAAATATTTTTCATGAAATAGAGCTTTCTTGGTAAAAGAATTTCCTTTTAGGTTTAACCAGGTACAGTAGTTAGGAAAGTAGCATGTTTAACATAGCCATCCTACAGTTATACTTTCTTCTTTTTTATTTTATTAATAAGAATTATTTTCAACTCATGCTAATCTAGTTCTAATGAAGATGCATTAAATTTGGCTAGCTGCAGGAAGGATACAACCTTACTGGCTTTGGAACAGAACTGAGGAAAAAGAAACACCTGAATAGCAGGTACTTGCAGAGCAGCAGCTTCCAAACCAGTGTAACTATGCAGCTGTGTAGACATACATGCTGTATTGTGTGCAGTTCAGCAGATTGCTAAAAATACAGGGTTTGGACCTGCTCTAATGCTGTTAATCTCTGTTAATAATGCTGTAAAAATCGGCCTAAATATTTAGAGTGATATGTACTTGAAGTTAAACTGGTTTTATAATAATATGCACTTTGTGATGATCTGGGCAATGCTTTAGAAGAAAATTATCCAAAATGATCCATCAGCCTGTTTATTACATAATTACACACATTTTGCTAGTTAATGTAGAGTAGTTCATTGGAGTTTTTCTGGCAATGCTTGTGTGTTCAGAAAGGGTAAATGGAAGCTGCTGAATTCTTAAAGGTTGAAGTGCAATATGTGACAAATATTCTCTCTGTCTTCCCACAACTATTTAATTATGAACACTAAGTATGGGAAAGGAGGATAAAGCTACTTCACTGTTCTGTTAACATCCCACTTCTTTTTAGTATAGGAAAAGAGAAAAGTGTAGGCAACTGAAATGAGTGTTTCATTATGTGTCTTGAGGGGAAATGACACTGGGGGCTTGTAATTCTGCTCCCATGATTGAGTCCTTGGCTACAGCTATAGGCTGTGCTTCCATTGTTTCCAGTACTGGAAAGAAGAGAAGGTAAAGAAAAGAAGAAAATGACTCTTAGGGAACTGGCAGATAGATTTGTAGGGTTTGTTTCCCTTTCCAGATTTGGGGTATTTATTTGTGCAAGTATAGTTGGAAGGTAAGGAAGTGAAAAATCCAGCGGAACAAATGACATTTTCCTTGGGGGTAAGGTAGTGCTTCCATTAGATTTTGGGGGAGAAAATTCAAGAATTAGTTCCTCAGCCAACATGCAAGCAGATCCAAACCTACTGTGCAGACTGTCTCTGTATTTTTCTTATAATTCTACAGTGTCTGAGTAGGATGAGGAGAAATATTCAAGGATCCAAAATACTTTTTTGTATTTATAAGCATTCCAAATAGTGTGTGTAAATGAAGAAATAGCAATTAATTTCAACATCCACTGCATGTGTATCCTTTCAGTGTAGAGATATGTCACTTGAAGCCTTACCTGATATTAAGGCAGAATTCTGGGTATTAATATCCTAAAATTTTGAAGTGAGAGCAGCTCACATGGGTCAAAACGAAAATGTAAAATCCTGTGGGTTTTTTCTTTCACTGCTCTCATTTATGCTTCTCAAATAAATATTTCTGAAAATCTTAATGTTATCATGAAGCAGAACCTTGATATAAGGTTAATTTGATGATATACCAGTGAATTTTCTTTCCAGGATTTCAGAACTGAAATGCATGACATATAGATCCCAAATCTCATTTTCATGCCTAATTAGGTATCCTGATTTTCAAAGTTCCTACTCTTCTAACATCTCTCTTCGAATCTTGGCAGGAGCGTCTATAAAAAAGGTAGATGAATCACTCTTCTTTTTAAAAACTTGGGCACCACCAATTAATTACTTGGTTAAAAATAATCAAACCAAAACACACCTTTAATCAAAAAACCTTAAAGCTGCAAAAATCTGAAGTTTTCAGTTTGTAACCAACAGGTTTTGAAGCTTAAAATACTTCATTTTTAATACTACATACATATACTTCATACTTTGCATGTAGCAAATAGTAATTTTGAAAGCAAAAGCTTTTGTTCCCTATATAAGTAAAAAGTTTGAGCAGAACTTTTATACAATAGAAATATTGTAGAAGTATGATGAGATGCCATCAAGCTGAGAACCTAATCCTAAGGAGCTAAAATGTTAAGTGGAGCTGCTATAAGTAAAAAAGATGGGATTCTAACTGGTCTCTCTCCTATGAAGCAATGAAGAGGTGATGTAATCTTCTGATACCTCTACCTAATCAGGAGTTTGAAAAATGAGAAGCCAGTAAATACAAAGAAAAGTGGATATAGGGGTTTACTTCAGCTCTTCATGATCTGCATTTAATCTATGTTGACTAATGAGGTATAAATCATGGGCAAATAGATATAATGGCTGTCCTTGCCCTGTTTTAATTTGGAGATAGTCTGAGGAATTTTCTGCATCTGGATTAGGAGAACTGTAAAATGATGACTTTCAACTGATGAAAAGTTTTGCAAGGGAATATAATCAAGAGACTTGAGATCCTCTATCACAAGTTTAATACATCAACATCTACTCTTTTTATCTGGGCCTAAACAAAAGTGAAAGCTCAAAGCTATTTGTTTCGAGTAGGCACTTACAAAACTGTACATATTGCTTCTTCAGAGATTAATTTAGATACTCAATTTCATAGAATTCCTTCAGGTTTTGTTTACTTATGTGACATATACATCTGTAATACCTGAATAAATAATTTGTAAGATCCCCTTAATTACCATGACAACTACTTTGGGAGTCAAACTTACAAGATCAGTAGTTCTGGCAATGCCAAGCAAATTGATAGAGAAAATAATTACTTAAAAAAGATGAGTGGTGTTAAAAATTTTTATAATCAACCATTTGTTTTTGACCATGACTGTAAAAGCACATCGGACCAATAGTGCATCTATTTTCTGACTCTGAGAATGGCCAAGTAAGTGCTTCAAAAGAGTGCAAAAGTAGGCCAAGAGTATAGCAGGTTTTTTTCTTGTCAAATTCTTAATGATTTTTTTTCCATATATTTTTCTGCTGTTTTATTGAAATGCAACCATTATGTTCTCACTTAAAGAGTACTTGGGGCTGAGGAACAGAGGAAGCTTTGGGAGGCTAGCATAGAGGACTAGGAAGAAGCTTTGGGAGGCTAGCATAGAGGACTAGGAAGAGGCTCATAGGGGTTCTGAGGGTCTACTGGAAGGACATGAGGGAATCTGTGAAGCTCAGACATGCTGAGATGTTAAACTGGCCAGTGGGTCATGGTGGATGGCCAGAGATTGCTGGTGATGTGGGATTCTTGGTAAGGAAGGTGAGCTGGGAGGGCTTAGAGGGTCTTCAAAGACTGAGGAATAGTTTCACTTGTCTTGCTCTCAGGCAGACCTGTTCCTCTCCAGTGCCCTTCATAAAAAACAGTATACCTGCACTTGCATAACCACAGGAGAATGCTTTTGTCTCCCAGCAGCAGCCTTTGTGTCTCCTGGGTGACTGCTGAGTGAGGGAGCAGACTTCCAGAGGGAAGCTGTCCTTGAGGCTTCTGTAAGGAACCCAGGCAAATGTTTTCCTGATGCTGCCAGGAGGGGCTGGGGCAGCGGCTCTTGCTGATGTGGGAGGCTGCTTCCCAAAACAGTAGCTAGCTCTGACTACAACTTGCTAACACTGCTCCAGAAACTGCTGAAGGACAGAGACCAGTTGGGCTGTACATGGCACTTAACAGCTAATCCCTGTTTCCTTGGCACAGGTGAAGAGCTGGTCATCTGTGTTTGGCTTACATTTACTCAGTGTGCCATTCATTTTCTCTGGAAACATAGATATTTTTAGCTTCATCTAATCTGAATTAGCAAGCAGTTGTAGCAGAGTAAAAGTGATTACCTTGACAAATCTTTATTTGCAACAGAAGTAAAAGAAAAGAAAAAGAAAAAGGGAAAGTTAAAAGAAAAAAAAAGAATTTTAACTGCTGCAGGTTTTGGTCATAAGCATATGGTCCAGAATAAGGCAGGAGTCAAAGGAGGTTAAGATATTTTGCTGTATATATATATATGTAGTTTTTAATATCTTTTTCTGTGTTTGTGAATTAGTTGGTGTATAATACCAGCTTAATAAGACACCAAATAGACAGTGATAGATTTTAAACAAAGTATATGTTCCTTCCTGAGATCTAAATAGCTAAATAAGAAGTAAAAATATTGGGATTTATTGTCAGAATGGGTTAAGAGTCTCCATTTGCTGCAATTATTTATCTGAGACAAAAATGGAAATGAGGATAAAAGTATCCTATTTGCCAGGTTCCATGACAGACACAGTCTGTGATGCTCACAAAAGATAACAAGAGCTGGTTTTTACAATACAGATCACGTGTGACCAATGCCAACACAGTTCCTGTGCTGTTACACTGCATTGGAAAACTGTGAAAGTACTAATAAAAGTCACTAATAAAAATCATGTATTGATTAAAAGAAATTGACAAACCTTTCAGCCTAATCTTTGCCTACCTTGTAGTGGTAGCCAGTGGATCTACTTGTGTAATACACCAACTTATTGGTACAGTAGCAACATGTAGGGGCTCTAGCAGAGACCATGCAAAAGCAAGGAAGTTTACTCGCACAGCATTTCTGAAACACATGGGAAATACTGAATTTGGGTGAAAATCTGTTCTCTTTGTCCTGTTAGTTTCCTTGTATGGACTGAAGTAATGAACCTGAGGCCTTATTAAGCCCTGCTCACCCAATTATTTGGCATTATCTAACTTTCATATTTCAAAGGTTACTTAAAGGTCTGTAAAATGATGACATTGATATTTCCTCCAGATGTTATATGTTGTGTTTTTTACTTCTGCAACCCCAGTTTATTATCAATGTATACAGCTTCTGAGTTGCTGCAGTTCTACTCTGTTACTCTCTGTAAGAGCTGCACAGGTGTATTATGCAATCTGTAACAGTGGAAGTCTTGTTTAGCTTAGGCTTATGAATGTTGTGCTCCACTTTTGCTTTCTTGTTAAATATTTGTACTGTTTTTCAGCTGATTATGGTTCATTTAGCCCCGCTAGCCCATATGCTGCTGTCATGTCCACACATGTATGAATTCCCCAGGAGCTGGAAGGGAAGACGGTGTTAGTGATGCAACCACAACTGGTTTTGTAGAAGGGGGGATTCACCTTTGCAGGAGTCCTCTTCGGACCAGGTATGGTCAGCTGACTATGCCATTTGGAAAAATGAACTAAAACAAAGACAGCTGGCAAGTAATGCTCTTGTTCCTTGGTTAGGAATATTGATTATAACTGCTTACTGGCAATAGAAATGACTGATTACTAGGGCTAGAGAATGAGAGGGGAAAGGAAACAACAAATTTTACAAGGATTCATATATATAGTTTGTAACATTGAAGAGCAACATACTTTCCTTTTGTGTGTGTGGTAGGAGGGGAGGGGCAAACAAAATCTGTCATAAAGATTGTTCCCAAATATTTGTTCTCTTTGGAAAGTCTAGAAAGAAATATTCCCGATATCTGTAGAATTTTGTGAAAGAGTGTGTTTGAAATGCATTATCTACCCCAAGATTACTAAAAATATTATGCAATTATATTTTGTTTTCACTGTTTTGACTTTGCAGGCATCTTTTATGGCCTGACCCTGTGACAGAAGTGAGAGCTTATAGCATTAAACATCTGACCTAAATACCATTGAAGTTACACTCCCTGTTTTTCTGATCTTCTCCTCAGTAACCAGAGAAGATCTTGTGATCAAGTCCTTGTAGCCCTTGAACTGATCCAGACCTATTACATGCTTCCCAAAATTTTCTTTAATTTTTACTAAATTCTGTTTCCTGACATTGACCTTCATTTGCTCTGTTTGTTCAAAACCTAATTTAGTCTGTTTAAGCAATAACAATTGAGACTCTGGGCAATTTCAGGGGATTAATGACTGACTGAGAGAGTTGATGGCTTGAGGCAATGACTCAGGGCTATTAACTTCATCTACAGAAAATATATCAGGAAATGTTTTATACTGAAGTTGTTGCTTGGAAGTGCCTGAATTGAGGGAGGGTGACTCTATGGCAAAAACAATTGCCTATAAAGTCTGAATGGGTTTATTAAAATATGCTATTACAATTTTGTTTATAGGAACTCTAAAAGGACTGAACTAAAATGGAAATGAGACAGGAAAGTGGAAAAACTTGTTCTTCAGTGTGCTGTGCAAAAACAAGGTAATGGACAGTTCCTCTCAAGAAGCTTTTGTTACCTTTTTGAAAGAATAAGAATGTATTGTAGATCTTCATAAAGCAGGTGATTCCAGTTTCTTCTATAATTTTAAATATTGTTCTATTCAAAAGTATTCCAAAATGGATCTCTAAAACAGAATTGTCTTACAGAAGTATGATATCCATGACCTTTTCAAATTTTGTTTCCAGATTCTGAAGTATTAGTAGAGAGATATTCAAATGCATGAGAATTAGACATATTTTGTGTTTATTTAGATGTAATAAATGTATGTGTCATAGGCACTGATTTTTTTCCTGTAAAACTGTTTGAAGTAAGGTTTTGTCCTTACTCCAGTTTACAGATGGTAGTCAGATTTTTTGAATGACCTGCCAGAGGTGAAAGAAGTTACCTGCAGAGCATGCAGAATACTCACTCTTGGAGCTTTCCAAATCTTGGCTGGATAAGACCCTGAGCAACCTGTTCTAACTTCAGAAGTGACTCTGCTTTGAACAGGGGCTTGGGTGAAATGATTTCCAAAAGTATCTTCCAACCTGCATTGTTCCATGATTCTTTGCTTCTGTGTATATGTGACAAAGCCAAGACTGGAAATTTAATCCTGTTGGTCCAACAGGACTTTCAACAAAACACTATATAAATATCATAATAATCTTCCTTAAATCTCTGGCTTCCAGTGGGATATGGGCTTCTACAGTTTTTAGCACATTTTGAAATCCTTCCCTGAGGTGCTTTACTTCTTTTATAAGCTAAGGAGATGCATGCAAAACTAAAGTTAGTGGTTATGCTGATGTTTTTGCTTCTGCTGTTTTTCACAGTTAATGTCAATTACTACAATTTCAGTTGTTAATGGCATCTTAGTTTATTTCAAAATATGTCCTCACTGTAGATTCTCTTTTGGGACAAATTCCTGTATTTGATAGTTGGTCATGGCGAAAATATTAAATGGCTTTTCCCAAGTAAATGTTCAAAACTGCATTTGGAAATATTTGTGTGTGCAAGCAGTGAGTTTGCAGTGTAGCACAGCTCCTCACAAGAGTGCTGTTCTTAGGGGTGCTGCCATGAGCTGGCCTCTTTGTGTAGAGCATGAACCATTTGCATTCCAGCTCCACAGAGCTCCTTTTCTATTCTTATGATTCATAATGTCATTTCCCTCATGTAATATCTTTATTATACTGGGTTTTCTGTCAGTGAAGCCTGTTTTTTTGATCTGGGATAGGTGTTGCAGCTAAGAATTATTTTCAGAAAGTGGGCACAAGGATTTGATTAAAACTTTAATTGAGCCTCTTTTGCTTTGATTTTCATTTTTTATTCTTCACTTCCCTTTTTGACTGTATTTGAAAAGAGACAAAAAATATTAGGAATAGGTATCTCATATGAAAGAGGCATAAATCTATACACCAAGGAATTTTATGTCTAGGTTTTTAACTAGTATTGCATCCAGAAAACTTGGGTGAATACAGGCCACTAAGCTGTTTACTGCTTGTCCAAAACAAAGCCTCAGCTGACAGTTTTGCCAGGTGTTTAAGAAATATAAAAGTGACAGTTATTATGCCTTTTTCCTCCCTTGCTAACACATATTTAAACAAATGGAGAAATGTATTACATCAATATTTTGAGTTTTCTACTCTTCAAATTTGCAGCTTTTTAAAATTTTCATTCTTTAAGACTTTGAAATGCATTATCAACATTTTTAGTGTCAGTTTTCTTTATCTTATTGAATAAGAAAAACTATATATTGAACATCAAACTATGAAAATATTTCTCTCCTGACAGTGCAAATTTAATTCTAGGAATTATGGATGTTTTTTCCCATGTTATTTTGAGAGTCTTAAAACTCCTTAATGATATATATGAACAGCAAGCAACAGAGAGCTGGTCCACATACCATATGGGTATTTTTTAGAACTAAATCACTGCATTGAGTTAAAAAAAGTGGATACAGAAATCTCTGAGAGGTGATACAAAGTTGGTAGATTAATCTTTATTTCTGACCCAAAAATGCTTTGAGGAGCCTGTTAAAGTAGGGAAGCTCTTGCTAGTTTTTAGTGTATCTTCAATATTTAGCAGCTCAGCCTGATCCTGAATGATTATACAGCGGAGGATGAGGGGCATTCAGTGTCTATGGTCTCTTTCCTTCCTTTGTTGGTTTCACCTGTAGCGATGTGTGTCACACCAAGCTGTAAGATATATTTCTATATGGGATTTACTGAAGAACTGACAAATTGCATATGTTTGTAGATTAGAACACTATTTTGAGTCACCTCTCCAAACACCACCTGCATGTATTTTAGTGTCAATGTGGAACACAGAGAAAACTGATATTTAACTAAATGTTACCATAATCAACAAATGGAGATTTTACAGTACCACTGCCTTTGTGTCTGATACACTGTTCTGACATTCTTTATCATAAATCTCCTGGAGTCTTACTTTGTTTTCTTATCAATTTAGTAACTTCAGGTTTAATTCTACAGGTCCTTCTGTACTAGGACAGTACTGGAAGCCCTGGCCCTTCTGGGTTGAGAAATACTATCTATGTTTTGCAGAGATTTGCTTGGTTTTATTGTGCAAATGTTGAATGAAGGTATATGTATATCTCTTGAGAGACATTGTTTTCTAGTTTCACTGCTTCTCTGACTACTGTCATGAGACTCTCAGGCTATGTTATTATTGTATCTGCATAGCAGCACATCATAATGAGTTTTGACTGTATTGCTTGAAAAGTTTCTTTTTCTGGTTTCGTTTATGCCAGGTGATGGCAGTAAAGGACCTTTGCTCTTTCAGCATTTGCTATGAAGTACAGAAAACATTCAGACTCCTAGCCGGCCTCCAAGGGAGAGGACTCACTTCTTTCATTGCTGTTGCTTCCTTGCAGCTTGTTATGACATCCCTTTGCAAGATGGAAAAAGCAGCATGGCGTGGATTGTAGGCTGTCTGGGTTTTTTTGTCTTCCTTAATAAATACTAAAAGCCATATCTGTTTTTCATTTCCCTTTCTCTGTATTGGCCTTCTCATACTGTATATTCTAGTATAACTTGCATGTAAAAGGACAGAATGTCCCAATGAAGCTGTTTATCTGGGATTTGTCACTCAGGCAGATGGTAACATAGCAATGTTGTGTCAAAAACATTTTTGAAATGAAAAGCCTTGCAGTGAGTCTGGAGCGTACCTGCTGGAAATGGAACAAGTCAGCCTTTCACAACTGTTATATTGATGGTCTAAATGAAGGGGGGGGGAAGGCCAGACCAGAAAACACAAATTAATTCAGGTTGGTCTTGAAACTTTGTTTCTTAAGTTTGTATTTAGTAAGCATAGGACAGGATAGAAAAGTGGTTAGCTTATCACTTCTCAAACAAGCCACAGCAATGACTGTTAATGAAGAATGTACTTTGCCAGTGGTTTTGATTAGTGCTCTCGTGCCATCAGTGAGGGGAGTGAGCAAAATGTTTTTCTTGCATCAAAAAAAAACCATTTCAAACTGGATGTATCATAAGATCATCAGTGCTGTAATGAGAACAGTCTCATGTTTTAATTCATATGGACAATGAATTGTAGGTATTCATCTAATGCACTCTGGTCACAACAGAGTCAGGCTACTCTTGTTCATGTTTTTATTTTGAAGAGACATTTCATAAAGTTGCTGCACAGCCACCAGACACTGCACTAGTCTATTAAGGTCTCTCCTTTTTCATATTCAACTGATGTTATTATCTATGCTTATAGTAGAAGGTCATATGGGAAGCTTCTATCTTCCTATGCTTGTGTTTGGTTGTGTTAGATCTCATTCAGCTTGTACTATTCTGGTTTTTCAGGTTGTCTTTTTTTTTTTTTTTTAGTTTTCACCAGCATATTCCTGTTTTCCTTTGTATCCTTGTCAACTCTGTGCCACTAGTCAAACTCTTCAGCACATATTTACTCCTTCAGCCAAGGCCATGAGTGGAAATATTAAATAAGACTGTTCTCTAAATCAACCTACTAGGAACTCCAGTAGCAACATTTTTCTAGGCTGAAAATCTCCATTTTGACCTGGTTGATTGATGTGATTGATGTAGCCATCTTGACCTTGTGCAGTGAAAATTAATCTGTATGTCGCAGAACTTGAAAAGGATTATTGAAAAAAAATCAAAATCTGTTCTTTAACAAGAGATTAATTACTGATGCATGCTGTCAGGGAGCAGCAGGGGCTGTTTGCTCCCTAGGGGTGGGAAGCTGAGTGGGACAGTGTGGTCAGCCAAGGACCTGGATCAAGCAAGCAAGGCAGAGCAGAGCTTGAAGACAAGCTTAAGCAACAGCTGAGACTTCCTGCAGGGTTTGTGGTGATAAGGCAGACAGGAGGTCAGGCTGCAAAGTCAGTCCACAGGTCAGGGTTGGGACCCATGGTATCATAGAGCTGGGAGCTGGTACTCCTCTGACTGCCACCCAGGGCTGAGATGAAGTAGACTCTGGGGCCTGTAATGTGGGAGCTGAAAAAAAACCCCAGAAAAAAAAAATGACTGGGGCCATTAAGACATCTAAGTGTCAGATCTCTGGTGTACATTTAGTTGCTGAGGTTGGACTTGATGATCCTGAAAATATTTTCCAGCCTTACTGATTCTATGATTTCTATGATTATTCTAATTGAAGGTGTGAAAAGAAACAGATTTGCATAATGTGTTTGTCTGTGAAAAAGTCTCTTAGATAAAATACCTGTAGATGAGAAGTGTGTTTGGGGCTCTAACTTTCTATGGCACAAAGTAATTCTTCCTGGTGCAGTCTTTTAATCCCTATTCGTTTCCAGAGTGAGGAGAGGGAGAAATAAGGAATTACAAATTGATTTCTTGTTCTGTTTACATTAAAGGAAGGAAGGAATCTGTTTACATCTGGTTTTTAATTAGCAGTATAAGGTTTCCTCAGTAACTGAAGGCCCAGGCTGCATATATACATTTACACAAATAAGTTAGGCATACCCAGGAATGTTTCCGAGCACCAATACCAAGTAATTGACATGGAGTAGCCTGCACTGCTACTTTTAAACTTTCTTAGAAACATGAGGCTATTGGCCACTAGGAAACTGCAGATTTTATAATGGTCCCCATCCTGTGCTAGTGTCTGAAGTGTGTCCGGGCCAGGAAATATTTTGAAGATTTCTGGTTAATTCTAGGACTGCCTTTAACAGTTTAGAAGATGAATGATTTGGGCTGCTTTATTTTGCAGGTATATACAGGCATTTAATACCTTTCAGCTTTTGATGTAAACAAAGGAAGCAAATCAGCTAGGCAGGAAACTCATGAGTGCTTGGAATGTCAGCTAAATGATTGGGAAAATATTCAGTTTCTTCACCTGAAATTTTCAAAGCATACAGTTCTGATATGGTACATACCAGTGATAAAAGGTGATGTGAAAAGGATGCTGTACTGCTGAAATGGCAATTTCATCTACAGACAGACTCTTCTCCAGTTTGTTGTTGCAAAAATGCCCATTAAATAACTACTTAATTAATATGTTTTTGCTTTTTCACTGTTGGTTAAAGCCTCCTGATGTTGAAGAATTGTGTATAGAATTGCAAAGGTTATGGATTTGGCAGAGTGGTGTAGGTCTTCAATTTCAGATATCAGCATAAAGCTGGTGATAATTTTCTCTTCAGCCTGTAATAATATAGGAAGAAAAGTCAAATACTGTACTTTGGAATTGTTTGCTTTGAGGTCAGTGAGATGCAAGATCTTCAGCTGCAGGAAGTTAATTGTTTTGGATTAATAGAAGAAGCTGGAAAGCAGGCTATCACAAAAGTTCAAGCTTGAATATTTTTATAGTGCCAGTTGACCTGATGCTTTTATTTGACTGGACGGATGATTGGCCAGTAAAAAGAAACTGCAGATGATTCATAGGTATAGATTTCAACAAAGCATTTGACATTGTGACACATGGGAAAGCAGTAGTCAGATTAAGATTGGAAGCTGTTAAAATGGGAGATGAAACATGGAAGTTATGTATGGAACAGATTAAGCAGGAAGTGTTATACTTACTGGGAAATTATTAAAATAAAAGGAGCTTTTAAGTCAGGTTTCTCTGATCTTGAGGTTGGGACAGATAATATTTGATGATTTCATAAGGCACAAAAAGTAAACTTTTTAAATGTACTGCTCAATGTATACTTGCAATCTGCTGACTCATCCTCAAGAAAGTGTGGAGAGCAGGAGGAAAAGAAGCTGGATTGTGAACAAAAGGAACGAAAGGATGATGTAATTAAACAGTAAATCTAATTGTACAAGGGACAAGACAAACATTTAAGGATTAACAGTTAGGATTGGTAGTAAGACTATCAGTTCTTATTCGTGTCCTGGACAGATGGAGTCTAACTGAAATGAGTAAAAGGAGGCATTAATGGTCTTATGGAAAAATAAGATTTTTCTCACTGGGAAAGGTCAAAAAGCTTTCTAGCTTTCCAAAATTAAGGCTGGTATGATAATATCATGAAGTATGATAATAATCACTGAATTTTTAAAATGGTAAACATAATGGGTAGTGAAGATAATTTTTGGGTAATGAACAGTCTTGACATTAGAAGAAATAAGTACAAAAGGTGAATAAAAAAATTTAGACAAAATATATCTAGTCGTAGTAGCAAGAGTAGTAGGTTTTCTGACATACTAACCAACTTTCTGGCATCTGAGGGTTTTTATAATATATTTTTCTTAACTTGTTTGAAACTAAACCGGTATACTATGAAAGAGAACAAAATACAGTGTTCTCAGAATTAGAGATAGTCTCATTTATACACAACAATGTTACAGAAGTATTTGGGAGGGTAAGCAAAACATTTGAATAACTGCTTTCCCTTTTTTATTAAGTATTACAGAATAATGAAGTTAGATACAACTACTCTGCAGAAGATGACCTTTCCTTTTTTTTTTTTCAAAACTACTGTGTAGGTAGAAATGCTAACTACTGTTGTACTACAAACTTTGTCTATGGGCAAAAATGAGACACACCTCACATAAACCCAGGAATTTATTGCTAATGTAATTGAAATCTTAACGGTCTAATCCTAGAACCCTTACTGGTCCAAACCCTTATTGGTCCAAATGCAATTATTACATGTATGCAGAAAAGTTTAAAAATAATAATAATAATAATA
>WBNO01020397.1:0-53200 GCA_013400575.1 Peucedramus taeniatus | reverse complement strand
ACATCCTTTCTTGAGAAAATGTTGCATATTCCATATTTTGCAACACTGCCACTAAGAGGAAAGCCCAGGTCCAGATGACATACATGTCTGCTCTTTCTGTATGAGAAGTCCTTTCCTGTGACTGACACACATGATGATCTGTTTGCAACACCAAGAAAGTTCCCATCAGACCTCTGGGGAATACATCAGCACAGAGGCCAGCTATGCAGTCCACAGACATTACTGAAACTCTTCACAGCAGCAGAATGAGGTACACACCTGCTGGTTTTATCCATTCTTTTCATGGCCAAAACCAGCCGGTTGTAGTTCATGTTGTAGTGAACTTGTCTGGGTCTGGGTTGTAGGAGAGCCCATAGCTGCTGTGAAGTTTTAGCTGCTGCCTATGAAGGTGAAGAAAGACAAACCTTTTAAAGGGCTGATGCAATCAGGGATTTCTTTTCAAATTTCTGCTTACCACCCTTACTATTTTACATGTTGAGTTTCTTATGTAGGTCTCAAAATGAACTAATGGAAGTGCATTTAAATACAACGTATATATTGCTGGCTAGAAATAAATTAAGATCAATCTGTAGATTCACAGCCTCTGTCATTTGTGACTGATTGTCACATGGATGAAAATGAGCTGGCTGAGCTGCTGACTGGATAAGGCTTGATAGGTTTGGAGGATAGTGGTAAAAGAAAATTACTTTCCTAGTCTGGTAAAGAACATGGACCCTAGAGACACCATGTGTAGATTTTTTTATCTAGTAATTCTTTTGGCTTTGACTTTTATATCCATAAAAACACTAAAGCACAAAACTCACTACATTTTGGAAAGGATTATGTCCCTTTTTCCAGTTGGTCATAGACTTTTTTTCTGGTACTGTTACCTTTGTAAAGGGCCATGGCCATGTGCTAAGTAGAGGATTAAATCCATGAGCAGCTTGCCTAAGGTAACCAGTGCTGAGCATGATCTATTTGGTGGCTTGGCTGCGGTGTTCCAGATGAGGTTTTCAGTTAGCTTCTAGTTGCACTTCAGTGTCATGGTTTTGCCTTTTCTCAGGGGGAAAAAGGTTTGCAACTCTTTGTGATCTCCTGTTGAGTGATTAACTTAATGCTGTCTGGCAGCAATTAAACAAAGTGATCAGAATGTAACCAAATACCCGTAT
The DNA here is from genome assembly GCA_013400575.1 of Peucedramus taeniatus. Lineage (NCBI taxonomy): Eukaryota > Metazoa > Chordata > Aves > Passeriformes > Fringillidae > Peucedramus > Peucedramus taeniatus. The sequence goes on along the minus strand of WBNO01020397.1, from coordinate 52,052 downwards.
GGACATTGTGTTCCAGGCAGTTCTGTGGAGGACACTGAACTCCATAGTGTTCCCAAACTTTGTCCTACAAAGTCAAAAACACTTAAATGCCATTTGTGTTGTTACAGGGGTGAATTGTTCTTTTCTAATACTTTTTTTTCTAGTTAAGTCTTGAAATGGTTTTATGGTGCACTTTTTTTGGTTAAGAAAATGTGCACTTTATTTATTTATGGTATTGTGCTCTTAATTTAAGGCAGCTGTTATTAGTATATACAGTAAGGATAATATCTGTATTAACTGATGTGATAGTCACAGTCCTAGCTTCAGAGTGATTGTAGTCTTTCAAGCCAGTTCCTTGATGTGGATAATGAATTCTGAAGTTGGGATGCATGTTAAATTATCTGTGAATTCAAGAGAGACCATCATTGAAAGTCTTCAAATTTGAATAATTGGGATAAAACAATTGTTTGAACCATGCACTATTTTCAAATCCTCCTGTTTTTTTTTAATGGTCTTGGGCAAGTCGTTTCTAGTTTTCCATTCGCTTGTTTGTAAAGTAGTTTCTCATATAATGGGAGGTCTCTGAAGTACAATTGCAATAGTTAAGACAGTTTAGCTCCTTTGAAATGTTGTAATTATTCTAAATCTTCTGAGCTACTTTTTTTTTAAAGTGAATTTGGTACTTTGTTCTTTCCAAAGCATTTGAAAAATGGAAACTGAAAGTGTTACCCAGAAGAAGTAGTAATCGTATTTTCATTTTCTGTATTGAGTACTACAGCTGGACATCAACCACTGAGTACAATTTTTTGGAGCAAGAGGACAGAGTGTTCCTTTGCACAGTACCAATTAAAATATTGACAGTAACCTCAAGGACTGTAGAATGGGATATTTATTACGAGGGAGAAAATCTTGAAGACCAAGTTTTTATAGTGGAGGAATGTTCTCAATACTTGCTGGCATGCATGAGGACCTTTGTGTTTGGTTGCTGCCTATGGCAGTCTGAAATACCAGTTGGGAAGTTTTCAGGAGGGCAGTATCTCATATTGACAGTGTCATTTTGGTAAAAAGTTAATCCCTCTTAGAATAGCATGAATTGTAGTATTTTTGAACCAGAAGCAATGCTGATTTTAATCTTTAACCCCTAGTTTTGGATAAGGGAGCTTGAAGCATAGAGAGGCCTTGTAGTGATGTGATGTGGTACTTGTTTTATCAGGCAAATTCTCCTGCATCAGTTTTGAAAAGCAGTAAGAAAAATTGTTAACTCACAGCTTCCTAAAGTATGGTTCCTCTTTGAGTTCTGCTTTGCTATTTTTTTTTTGCTCAGATTAGTGAACACATTGCTGCCACCATCAGCCTGGGGTGGCTGTTTGATATAACCTGCTTGAGTAAACCTTGATCTCTGCCACTTGCTTCCTGCCCTCAGACAGACTCCCTTACAGTTGGAGGTTAAGACCTTTGAGTTAGTTGACCTGTTCCTGAGGCAGTTTCTGCAGACCAGATAAAAATTGTTGCGGGCAAAGACTTTGCTTTCGGCTTGGCTATCCCTGGCATGGGTGCCGTTTGTCTCATATCAGAGCAGTGTGGTTTGTGGCTGGTATTTGGATTTGGTGTTGACTTGATCATGCTTGCTTTGCTCCCGTAAAAAAATGTACTGATATAGGATCTGCTGTGTAATTCCGTACAATTTCTTGAAATGTGTTCAGAGTTCACTAGAGTTTTTCTGAAATGAAATATAAGTACTTCCCGCTGTCTCAAGTGTTTTGTGAGAGCATTGGTCTTCAGGGAGTTGAACAGTGTACTCACCTATCACACACACCATTTGATATTATTTAGTGAATTCTTACAAGTGGGGAAATAGCTAGTAAAGTACCTATGTGTTCTTTTCTTTGGACACTTCACTGAATAACCAGAATTGTTTCATCAGATTACACTGGCTGACTTGCTTTTGAAGTTTTGAATATACTTCTTTCTTTTTCAAATTATCTTGAATGGAAAATATTATTAGCTAAAATATCACTTGGTGGACATCTTTTGGAAAGTGCTTTAATTAGCTATTATATTTCCATAATAAGGACAGCTAACTTTGGAAAAGTATTTATATAGACTTGCACTTCTGCCAAAGCAAGTAAATAATATCTAAAGGAGGCAGTGTTTATAATTCCAAAGCTGTTGGTAAAAAAAAAAAAAAAAAAAAAAAAAAAATTCAGGTCAAGAATACGATCTCTTTAGAGTTCTCTATCCTTGCCACCCATTTATTATAAATATGAATTTCATTACCCCTATTTTTGCTCATTTTTTTACGAAACCTAGTGTTTTAGAACTATCTGGGTTGCAGCTCAGTAAGACTGCCTCCTTTTCCCCACATTCTGTGATACCTTAGGTTGTTGGATTGGTTGGTTTTATTTTTTTAAAACACCTTTCATAATTTCTCATTTGTATCTTATAGTCCTGCATGGAGAGGCTGTCTGTCAAGTGCTGACAGCCTTACTGTGGCGGCGGCGTTCAGCAGTGCTGCTGAAGGCAGCATGTGCCAAGTGTCAGGCCTGGTCTCTGCAGTGACCTTCACTCACTGAAGGTCTGAGTAGCTGGATGCAATGCTTTGCATGTAGAACTAGTTCACGGGTGCCCATATCAGTGTGGTCCTGTCTCTGCTTCAGTAGATGTGCCAAAAGAAGGATGTGATGCAGTGCTGTAGTGGCTACATTATTTTGGGATTCCAGCTGATAGTTGTGCACAGGATTGTTTGTTCTGCATAGTTTAAACATGACCATAGTTTAAATGCCATGATCAATTTTGTATTTCTAAAATTGGTTTTGGTTCTGCAGACAATACAATTTTGTCTTCACAGACTCTGTAAGCGATCCGAGTTAATGGAGTTAATACTTTGCTGTGTGTGGAAATCCTCTGCATAGACAGCAGGACCATGTATGAGAAGGGATGGGCATTTATTATTTACTGTTTAAAATTTGGTCTAATTAATGAAATCAGAAACAATTCCTGAGAGATAAGGTGTGATCTTATTACCTGTGAAGTTACGTGTTTTCATGTGTAGTTGGAAAGCATCTGGAATTTTTCTTGTTAAAATTTTATTTGAAAAAGTGTGGCTCAGTGTTAGTTATAGACATGCACTGAGGGTTTAGCTGCTTCTGAAAATTACTGAGAATAATGCTTGCCTGTTTTACTTATAATATATGTAGACAGCTATTATTTCAAGTTATCTTGTCTTGTCCCCACATTTTTCCACTCAGTCACTTCTTATCCCATTAATTTTGGAGGGAGAGGGTCTGGCAGAAGGTGGGAAACAGGCTGAAGCTGGCAGGGCACAGACTGGGAGTTCAAAGCCAGAGACTGAAGCAAGTGCAAGTTGAGAATCTTTCTGTGTGGCAAAGCAAAAATGGTTTGGGACTGGAAGAAGGGCTAACTGTGGTCTACCAGAAATGCCACGGGGAATTTGGATATAGGGGCTTGTGGGTTGTTGAATTGTGACTGGTGAGTCTGCAAAGGGGCATCAACACTGTGGGCATTGATGCCTACCAACATCTGTCACAGCTGAATCCCACAAAACCATGTTGTAGGCTGGTTCTGTTATATCATGAAAGCTTCAAGATTCTGCCTCCTTTTCTTGTTCTTTTGGTGGTCCCTCTAAATCACTTCAAGCTGTGATTATTTAAAAGGATAGTACAATGTTTGGGCTGAGCATTTTCTCATATTCTGGCTTTGTACAGAGCACAGAGTTTCATGTGCTTTGTAGGGATCTGTCAGTAGCCAATGCTTATTATATAATTAGTTTAAAATAGCAGTATTTCAGAAATAGAAGTGAATTGAGAGTGGCTCATAAAATCAAGAAAAAGCTTGCCATTCCCAGATATTTCTAGGAGAATTTTCCAGGCATGGGATACGACTGCGGTGCTTTCACAGTAGTAGACAGTATCCTGGAATTTCAGAGAAAGTGTCCTCTAAAATTCTGTGTTTGCAGTTATCTGCAGATTTTATGTCTGTTTTCAGAGAGAAATGGATATAGGTTAACCAGTTTTTTTATAAAAAAGTTTTTGTTTGGAAACTGTTAGGTCTTTGTTAAAAGAAAACTTGCTTTTCATATCAAAGTATAATTTATGCATAAAAGCAGATTGGCTTTTCAGCTTCTTGATCCAGACCAAATTAAAATGTTTCATCATTATACAGATATTGATTGGTGTAATGTAAATCAGAGCTAAATATATTTTTCTTTCTCTCTTTTTCTTTTTTTTATGTGTGTACAGAAAAGATGAAAAGGAGTATGCACTGAAGCAAATTGAAGGTACAGGGATATCCATGTCGGCCTGTAGAGAGATTGCAGTAAGTGTACATAAACGAAAGTAATTTTACTGACATTATTACTCAACAGGTACTTTATTTTCCTAGAATTAAGTAACATAAAGAATATCCAAATGTTTTATTTAAAGTATGCGAGCATGGAAGTTTATTCAGATCTGAGTCCTTTAAAGAAGCTTTTAAGATCATAATTTTCTTTTAGTTCTTTTCAGGTAATAGCAATGCCTCTTTCTGATATAATTTTGTTTCATCTTCTTTAATGTGTTGAGAGGGAAATGTCTTCTAAATGGAGACTTACTTTAAAAAAGAATGTTTTCAAAATGACTTGAAAGAAAAAGGTTCTGAGAGATTACAACTACCATCTGAATTCCACTTACTAATAATGTATTTTTTTTTAGACTAATGGTGACTTGTTGTTCTTTAGTATCTGAGAACAGTTTGTTCTCCTCATTTTTAATTTGTTTTGCCAAGTACAGGGAAATTTCATAGCAAAATGAAAAACAGCTTTAATTATATTTTTATTACATGTGTCTTTTATTACATACCTATTCCTTCAAATTTGTTAAAAAATTAAGTGTTTGTAAGTAAAGATAGAATTTGATCTTTAAATGTTTTTTATGTCTGAAAATGTGCATTACTGACAAAATGCTGGATACTGAGTAGAATTTTGTAATGCAAGTATTTCTTGCATTGCAAAAGAAGTGCACTTGTTTGATTAAATATTTACCTTGTCTTACTGCTGTCACTATGCAGTCAGCTGTTGAATGTATCTTAGGATTGTGCCTAAAGCTTTTTATAATCTGGTAGTGTTGCACTGAAATACCGCATTCAGATGTGCAATGCGATGTGAGGCATTAGAAACTCATGGTGTCCATGAACTGAGCAAACCACTGGGTTGTGTTTAGTGTAGTGTCCATGGTGATTCTGTATGAAGAGGCTTAACAGATAAAACTGCTGTCCTTTTAAAGTGCTTATCACTATAAGGTCAAGGTCACTCATGGATTTGAGAGGTGGCTGCATTGATGTCAGTCACTTTACACAGGATTTACCCAGTGACCTTCTTTTGCTAATATTTCTGCCTTTGGAGGAAATAGGAAATCCTATTTTAACGTCAGTACTAGGTGATATTCTTGGTACTACAAAATCATTTTTGACAATATTGAGGAGTTTTTGTTTCTTGGATTCTTGTCCTTTGTTTTAAATTGTACTGCTGTGGAGATGTGTGGATTAGTCTGAAGGAGACTTTCCTGTGGACATGATAGCACTGTGATATGGAGCTGGTTCTGCCTACCTGGACAAAACAATGTAAGGAAGGAGAGAGTGTCAAATTATGTTTTAACTCCCATGATACATCACTTTTTTTTTTAATTAGTAAAGCTTTTACGAAGGTCAGTAGCTTGTGAATTTTGGCATCTACTGTGTAAGTTAGTTGTTACTAAGTTAGTTAACTAGTTAGTAACTAGTTAACTAGTTAGTTACTTGACTGCTTTCAGTGATTCTTCTGGTAATTCCTCCATAAGTTAGATTTCATTATTCTTCTTCAGACCTTTTTGCAAAACTCTGTAACCTGAGCTAATACAGCACATCAGCATTTGCCTCAGTGAAATTTTGGGTCAAATATTAGACTTGTGAAAAGGGTAAAGGTGAAATAGTTGAAAAAAAATTACCAAGTTTTTGTTATAAGGAAACAGGCCAAAATCAAGTGCATTTTCCATAAAAAGAAACAGACTTCTAAATAATGCATCAATAGTTTATCTTGTATTTAAAGGCTTAGATAGGTAACAAGGAGGGTAATGTTTACTGATTAAATGAAGATTATCAGCCTGGACAGAGGCCATTTAAAAAATGTCATGAGTAGTTCTTTTGGTACTTAACCCGTCCCCTTTGCTCCAGCAGCAAAACAAACCCAAATCCCACTTTGGAAGATGAGAAAATGACAGGGACACCAGTTTACCTGGTTCTGCGTATGTTCAGAATATTTTGATAGTTCTGTAAGCTTTAGACACTTGACATTGTACTCAAGAAATATGTTGCTGAACTGAAAGGCATTCAGTTTTACAGTCCAAGACCATTTTGTGTGTCTTATTGCATAGGTACCTGTAATAGGATCTGCTGGCTAGCTTTCCCTAAAGGAAAAGGCAGACAACTCTTCTCTTCTGACATTACAAATCAAGTTGGTCTGTCTTTGCTTAGGACTTCAAAACCCATAAAGTTTCTCTTACCCATATTCATTCATTGGAGCTTTTTCTGGAAGAAAGTTTCTATCAGTAGAAACATCATGTAAGCAGTGGTTCCTGTGGCGAGTGATTGTTGCTTTATTTCAGCTGTAGAGTGATCCTTGCTTAAAGAATCCTTATTTCAGTCAATTTTGTTGTATTGAGTACAGAAGTATTAGAAAAGTCTCTTTATACCTCAAAGAATTCTGTGAGTGTATAAAAACCAAATTAGTTCTCTGTTACTCAGGTGTGTTCTGAAGATAACTGAAATGCTAACTATTTCTGTGTTCTTGTTATGAGGCACATTATTGCTTTGCTTAAGCAACAGCATTTTTTGAAGAGCAGAGCTGTAAAATATGAATGAGAGTAATGAAATAGAGTTTCTATTTTTAGATTATTATTTAGTTAATGAATGTGACATTTCTTTCAACTCCAGGCTTGCATTAGCTTATTTTGGAACCTGAGGTTGGTTGAAAGGAAGACTTTAATTCTTCTGCTTTTGTGTTTTACCTTTTTTCCTTACCTTATCTGAGTAGGTTCTTTAGAACAAGAAGTGGAGACACAAGAAACAGACCAGAGGAGTATTATTTGTTAAGGCTGTTTTTTTCTTTTTTAAATATCTTGGCTATCATCTGTTAAGAACCAAAAGCTACGACTTTACAAACAGGTAGCAGTAATGGAATTTGGTATTTCTTTATTAAAAAGCAGGAGAGTAATACAGCTTTATCTGAAATTTCTCGTCCCAAAGGCTTTACTTCCTGTGAGAGTACATTCAAGTTAATACAAGGAAAGACTTTGTTTTTCACAGTAAAGAGACTATAAACTTTTAATTGTGGATTTTGCGAAAAATTAATTTAGAAAAAAAGGAAAGTAATAAGCCTTTTCTCAGTCAGTGCCATTCACCAATAATGTAAACTGTAAATACATGGATATGTATCCTGTCCCTGAGCATGGAAGAACTTCTGTGCAATTGTTATTACTTATTTAGCTGATATGACGAGGTTGAAGATCCTAAGTGAATGGAGCATGTCAAAAAGCAGGATCATGACCCTGGACTTCAGGAGAGCAGACTTGAACCTCTTCAGGTATCTGCTTGGAAGTATTCAGTGAGATACAGCTCTGGAGAGAAGAGGGATTCAGAAAAACTTGTTGGTATTCAAGGATCACCCTGTCCAAACTTAAGAAAGCTCCACCTCAGCAAGGGGGAAAGCAAGCAAGGGCAGCAACAGGAGGCCTGTGTGGATGAGCAAGGGGCTCCTTATTGAACCTGGACATGAAATGGAATTATATATAAATTGGAAGCAAGGATAGGCAGAACCAGAGAAGTATTGAGTTGCTGTTTGGTCTTGCAAGAATAGGGGTTAGAAAAGCCAAGGCTGACATGGAGTTGGGTCTTGCAAGGGACCAGAAGGGCAACAAGAAAGGATTCTACAAGTACATGAATATCAAAAAGAAGACTAAAGAAAAGATGAGCCTGCAGCTGTATGGGAATAAATGGTATGGAAAAGGCCAAGGTACTTAGTATCTTTTTTGCCTTAGGGTTTAACAGTAAGTCCAGCCTTTAGGAGTCTCATGCTGTTGAGACAGAGAGAAAGTTGAGGAAGGAAGCCTTACCTTGGTGGAGGAGGTCCAGCTTAGGGAGCACTTAAACTGGACATACACAAGTCTGTGGTACCTCATGAGTTGCACCCACAAGTGCTGGGAGCTGCTTGGATTTCATTATGAGACTACTCTCAGTTATCTTAGAAAGATAATGGTGAATGGAAGAGAACAAGTGTCATTCCTGTTACCAAGGAGGATCAGGGGAACTACAAGTTGGTCAGCTCCCCCTTAGTTGCTGGGAGGGTGATGAAGCAAATCCTCATGGAAGCCATTTCCAAACGCGTGCAGGACAAGATGGTGCTTGGAAGTAGTCAGCGTGGATTTTCAAAGGGAAAATAATCCTTAACCAACCTGTTTGTCTTGTATAATATATCTGGCTTGGTGAATGGGGTGAATGCTGTAGATTCTGTTTATCTTGACTTTAGTAAGGTTTTTAATGGTATCTTCCATAATATTCTCACAGAGCAGCTAACACAGTCTACAGACAAAAATGACTCTACTAAAGATTTCACATGAACCAGAGACTAGAGTCAGGACTTAGATGTTCTTTGGTCAACTTCTGGTCCTTTCTAGCTTTTTTTTACACCCTTGCCAATGAGAGCTTCCCTTCTTCCAAGGATAAATTACCAACTCTAGCCTTCTTCTCTGTAAATGGTGACCTTAATTCTAAACTTAATTCAATTTTTCTGTATCAGGGTGGTTTTATGGTTTGTTTTTTGTTGTGTTTTTTTTTTTTTTTTTTTTCCCTGTAGAGGGAAAAAAGAGACTAGGCTGTTGCAGATGATTTAAATGGGGGGAGGAGAGCCACAAACCAGCATTGCTAGCCTAGTGTTTTTTAAGGAGTGCCCTAAACTGGTGCTGTTTTGCTCTGTGTGAATGTTGGGTCTGGGACCTGTAACCATTTTAGTTGCCACATCCTGTGCCTGTGTGTGCTGGTTGTTAGGGAAGGCTGCTTCTTCTGGGAGGCCTTGAAATGATGCCAGTATGCTGTGGCACACTAGTGAGAGCATTAGTTGGCCTTTGTTGTTCAAACTTGCATTTAGGGGTACAGGCTAAAGTAAATTCAGACTATAATGTTAAATGAGTTACTGAAAGCTCAGTTGAACAATTTAGCATGCACAAATCGTTCTCAGGCCTTTTGCCTACTCATGCAATATATGTTCCAAAGTACTACAGCATCCAAATATCTTGGTTTCTGAGGGTGGGTAAAGTTTTAGAAGCCTTACAGCTTAAATAATACATCTTTGTAACCTTTTTGTGTTTGTCCGTTCTCTTGAAGGTGGCACTTTCTCACCATATTTGTTTTTTTCTGCCTCCCTACTGTCCATGGCCTTCCTTTCTGTGTGGGCAGTTCTTCTGGGGTTGTGTCCCCCTCTTCCTGGGTTTGGGTATGCTGTGATGTTGTGGTGCTGAAGCTGAGCCATGGAAGTCAGCCAGACTTACCATCTCCATCTTGAACCACTTTGTGCCTTTGCCATGTGTTTCCTCTGGTGCCATTGGCAGCGTGGCGCAGAGACTCAAGGGGATGTGTTATGCCTTGCTGGTAGAGCTAGTAAAACTCACTTGCTTTTACCTCTGCCAGGTGCTGCACATCATTTACAAACTGCTCTCACCTCTCTGGTTGGGAACCGCTTAGTCAAATGAGCTAAACAGGGAGTTACTTAATTTGAGACTGTAGACCAGATTGGCCTTAAACATCTTTGACCTGTCTCTGCATCTCTTAGTAATCTGGAAAAGGTCAGGTGTACTGGAATAATGATACTGTTATAATGTATTATATTTTAATATATAGTTTATATAAAAAGTATAGTGTGTGTGTATATATATATAGTATATATATACAAGTTATAATGATAACTTTTCAGGATTTATAGAGCAATTAAGTTTCAACTTACTAAGATTTGTAATGCCATTGGCTCTCTTCAATGAAGTTGCATAAAATCTCATAATAGGTACAAATTCTGTGCTTTGGCTATATCGACCTTTTCTTTGTGACTCTCACAGCAGCTTGCAGTATTTGCTGCTGTGTAGACTTATGTAGACTTTGGTCCCTGGCTTTGTTGGAGGCATGGTTGAGTAAAAAAAGGCTTTAAAAAGGTCTGTGTACCTGAGTACATTTGCTGTAGGAGATTCCTTTTGAATGTCAGGACTTCTTTTCCCGTGCCAAGACAGAATAAATGAGTAGAATATTTGGCAATGTAAAATCTCCCCATAAATTCTCTACTACCTAATTAGAAAAGATTGTCTGTGGAAACTTTGAAACTCCACTCCCTCTTTCAATAGCTGGAGGTAGTGAAATAAGTGAAAAAAACTTTTTTTGAAGGGATTTTTATTAGAGAGCTAAGGCATGTGTTGGCTAGAAGTGTGTATGCATTGTGATTTTATGAGTATGAATCAGCTGGAAAAAGGGTTTTGGTTCAGCTACATGACAACTCGTGTTTCACATACCATAGGAAGAATAAGAGCTCTCTGTATTACATGGTGTAATCTTGTATAATCTGTGTAATTTAAATGCTTTTTGTGTAAGGGAGTACTTAAATTCCTTCTTTGGTTATTCTTCAAAAGGGTTCTGTGAATATTTTTTGTCTTCTTTATTTTATTGCATCTAAAAGAACAATTAACTTCATTAAATTAAGAAGTACACAAGTAGTAAATATGTGGAATAGAACTATTTTTGTTTAATCAATTAGGTTGATGTTTCAACCTAATTGATTAAACAAAATCAGCCCATAAATACACTGTAGTGTTTATTAAAATAAAGTTTCACAGCTTGAAGTACAATTTTATATCAAGAAATTGGACGAAAGTAGAGCATCATCTGAAGCAGCTAGTCAGCTCCATTATCTTTAATACAGATATGTCCTTCAGCAATTTAACAACAAAAAAGAGCATGCAGAGGAGAAAGGGAAAGGGCGATGCTGCTTTTATATTTCTAAATGCAAAATTTGCAGCTTCTTTTCATGCAGAGGTTACTTTTCTTTTCTTGAAGTTGTGTTTCTGCTCAAAGCAGGAGAGCAATATCAGTACATCTGTGGCAAGTACATTAAAAAGAAGAAGAAGAAAGCTTTTACCCCATTCTAACATGGTATGAGCCTAGGAAACATCTCTATGAGTTTGATACTTGACATCAGTTAGGCTATAATCCAAATTCCCAGTGCATCTGACTAGGGAAAATGACTGTTCAGTGCTATTTAGGCTCAGTTATTTTCACTTTGAATTTGCTGTTTTGTTCAGATTCTGAATATTCTCAGAACACACAAATGCAAAACCAACTGAATGGTGCCTTCAGCAGAAATGAACAAAAAACAAAGCTAAACTGCTTCAGATTAAGCTTTAGGTAGCAATGCACTGAAGGCAAATAGCTATTTTATCACTCAGATAAAGAAAACCAGAGTTGCTGATAATGCAAAGAAGAGGTTTTAAAATACTTACTTGCCAAACTTAAATACTCCCTGCAAGACTGTGTGTGCATGCATGAGCACAAGTGAACATATATACTTACATGTTTTAAAGCTTCAGTTGGAATGTTTTGTAAATCGTGTTCTTTTCTGAATTTGCCATAAACTTCCAGTTTTCTGTTTCTCATTTTTTCTTTCACATTGCATATTTCCCTCCATTTGTGCTTTCCCTATAGTTAATTAAAATTAGTTTGTACATGTTTTCAGTTTATTCTGCGTGGAGTTTTAAAATTGTTTGAATTAATATATTGACTTTGCATAACTAGAATGTCTCTAATTTAACATTACTTGTAACTATTTTTATGCCTCAGGCTGAGAGGTGATGGCATGGGTTTTCAGATGGATTATTTTTAAGTTGGAACTCCTATTATTGAATCATCCGCTTCATTTAGAAACAGGCTCACATTTTCTTGTTTAGCCTTTCATAACCAATGTTAGGAGCAGAAGCTCTTGTTGCACTCAGCATCCCTTGTAAGTGTCAAATCAAGGTGAGCTTCAGCTCTCCTAACAGCATCCCAGCATGCCTGGGCAATGTCTGTGAACTCCTCCCATGTAGCCTGTCCCTGTTTGCACCTCTCTATACACTTGCGTTTGAGCTCTGACAATCTGCTTAGCCAAACAGGTCTACTTGTCCTTCTTAACAGACCTGCCAGTTTTCCTGAGCAACTTTGCTCTTCAGAGCTGCTTCCTGTGGCTACCTACCAGTTTCTTCAGTAAGCTGAAGTATGCTATCCTGAAGCTCCAGGACTGTGCTCTGCCTTCTTCACTCAGGATCTTAGAATCATAGGATAATGGAATGGCTTGGGTTAGAGGGGGCCTTAAGATCACCTAGTTCCATCCTTTCTGCCTTGGGCCAGGGATGCCACCACTAGATCAGTCTGCTCATGGCCCCATCCAACCTGACCATGAACACTGCGACAGATGGGGCATCCACAGCTTCTCTGGGCAACCTGTTTTAGTTCCTCACCACCCTCTGAGTAAAGAACTTCTTCCTAACTTCTAAAAAATATCTCCTCTCTTTTTAAATTTAAAATTCTGCTCCCTTTGTCCTATCACACTCTGCCCATGTAAAATGTCCCTCTCCTTTTTATAAGCCCCCTTGTACTAAGTAGTGGAAAGACACAGATGATTTCCCTGGAGCCTTCTCTTCTCTGTGCTGAATATCCTCAGGTGTAGTTGATGGTTTCAACAGCCAAAGCTACCTTGTCAAATCTCCCACCAGTTTTTCATTGTTGGAGAATAACTGCGTGCTACCTATATTGACCGTTCAGTAGGTGTATCAAGAAGCTGTTCCTGATAGCCTCCCAAAATTAACTGAGTTAATTCCAGTGGATGTCAAAGAGGTAGATGTCTTATAAGAATGATGGCTTGTGGATCAGAGACTTCTCTGAGTTGTAGAGAAGACGTCATCCTATTCCCCATCCTTATCAGATGGTTCTGTAATGTACTCCCTACACAATGTCCTCCTAACTGGTCTCTCTGGTGTCCTAGATCTGTAAACTGCCTCAGACTTCTTGGTTCCCATGGGGTCTGTGAGGCAGAAATGAAATACTATTGGCAGTGCCTAAACTGGATACATTTAATACAGAACAGAGATGACTGGATTGCAAATTGACTGGAAGAAAAAAAATTATAGGAATTTGATCAAATGTTGCTTTTTTTCAATAAATTATCTGGCATTGTCTTCAGCCCTACATATGGCTAAGTGGATAGTGTTTTTAGTCTGCAGTTATATTTTACTCTGCAAGTTTTTGTGTGCAAATTGCAGTCAGCTTTGTTATTGAAGACAAAATATCACCTTCTACTAAAACTTTGACTTAATTGAATTTCATTATGTGAACAATTTCAGTGTGGTGTTTGTTTTCTTGTGAACCTCTGTGTCTATTTCTGTGGTAAACTGAACAGTAGCTCTATTTAAATACAGCTTCTACTGTACCCTACTGAGATTTTTCTTGTCTTTATGATGATATGAGACATTAATGTATGAGGGTTTTAAGATACAGGGAGGCTTCCCTGTTTGACTCTGTAGTTAAGACTACAGCACAAAGTGGATAGCCTGGTGTCTTTAATTCTATGATGTATCTTACAGTGTGATGCTTTGTTTGCATTTTGATAAGAAAGGTGTGAGCATCGTAGTCTCGTTCTCTGCTTCATTTGGCCATCTAATTGGCAAAATGCTTCTAGCCTGTAGAAAGAGCATCAGGCTCATGCTTTCTCTGTCACTGCAGTGTCAGGATGCTTCCTGGAACCTGCCTGTTGCCTGCATATAGTGGTTGTACCAAGTTGTGGATATGTGAATATGCCACAAGTGTACTTGACCCTGAGCTTTTTCATATGCTGCCACCTGAGCATACTGAAGTTAATGTAGTCCAGACAGGCTATACTTCTGGAAAAAATTATTAGTTTTTTCAATATGTGGAATATTGAAAAAAGCTATTAGTAGAATGATTTTGATTGGAGGCAGTTATGAAATGGGAGATCTACTGCCAGTTCTTGAAGACACTGAGTCCCTGCCTTTTCTTTCTGTGGTAATGAACTTATTCCATCCCATGGCCCCTGCAAAGTTTATTTCTCAACTGTTATTGTCTTTCCATATTTTCACTTGCTTATTAGATTATTTCAGTTTCATTTTTTACCTCAGTTGCCTTTTGTACTATTTCCTTTGCTTTCCTTTATCTCCAGATGTGTTTAATATTTACAGGCAATATAGTGGTTTTGTGTCTGCTAGTTCTATCTTGGATCCATTTTTTGATTTGTCTAAGCTCCTACCCTAAAAAGACTTCTTATTACAGTGATTAATGATCTGTTTCTGACCAAACTCCAAAGTTTGTTCAGTATCCTCATTTGCCTCAATATCTTTGCACTTCAGACTTACAATTGTTTCTTCTTTTTTGACATGTTATATTTGTTATGTATTAGTGATTTTCTGTTTGCCTAGGTTTCACCTAGTCTGTTTAATTTTTCTGAGGAGGGGTGATCCTTGCAGCTTTACATTGTCTCTAAATATTATACTTGTGGCCTAAAAATACTTTACTGTTGCTAAATTGTCTTTTGTACAGTTTCACATTTGAAATTCACTGAACTTTGCTCAAAGCCATGCAGTCAAAATAAGGAATTCTACTGTGATTTTGTTTTAATAATTTTCAGCTATCTCCATTGTTCAGATTTTCAGTCTAAGGCCAGATGGGTGATTTAATTTTTGCTTCTTCTGGATATCTCAAATCCAGACAATTTTCAACCTTTTATTTTTTTATCTTCAGTACTTTTAGAGCTCGTGGGTTTTTTTAGGGTTTGGGTTTTTTTGTTTGTTTTTTGTTTGTTTGTTTGTTTTTGTTTGTTTGTTTTCCCAACGGAGATGAGCCTGGAAAACAGATCTATGGTGCTTTCTCACTGGGATTATTTTCATAAAATTATAGAATGGTTTGGGTTGGGAGGGACCTTAAAGATCATCTAGTTCAAATCTCCCTTGCCATGGATGGGGGCACCTTCCACTAGATCAGGTTGCTTCAAGCCCCATCCAGCCTGGCCTTGAACACTGCCAGGGATGGGGCATCCACAGATTCTTTGGGCAACTTGTTCCAGTGTCTCACACCCTTCACAATGGAGAATATCTTCCTATTATCTAATCTAACCCCACCCTTTTTCAGTATAAAGCCATTGACTCTTGTCCTGTCACTATATGCTCTTGTGAAAAGCCCCTCTCCAACCTTAATGATTCTACAATTTCAGTTTCTGTGTTCGTTGGTCTTCCATCACATGCACATGGGAAAAAATAAATCCATCCATCTTGCTAAAGCGTGCAAAGGAATTTGGTCATCTGGTGTACTTCATTGTTGTTGTTATCTTATCAATATTTATAGAATTGTGGTGAGTGAAATGCAACAAAAGGCATTTTCAAAGTTTAATCTGCTGCTTCTCTCCTGATTTTGTCTAGAGGACACTAGAGAGTGTCTGTAAGGGATGAGTCCCTTTAGTGCTAGAATAGCTGTAGTAATGAAGAGGGATAGCAGTGAAAGTGACTGTTTCTGCACCACATTCAGGGGGACTGAGCTGACAATTCTAGATTTGATAAGACTTTCTCTCAGAGTACTCAAGCTGCAGTGTTTTCAGCTTGACAACTTGGCAATCATGGTGGTGGAAACTGGCTGAATACTGAGCCTCAAAGTGACTGCTGCTTGGCCAAAGGACAGTGACACAGCTGCTGCTTTTGGTGCATGTGAAAGTGGGCTTGAGTGTATGTGATCTAATAAATATGGGCTTAATGTTAAAAAGTTCCAGCATTTGGCTGCATTAGCGGCGATGAGGGAGTGGTGGGGAGAGCGACGGTGCAGTGTGACTTAGGCCGATATTGCCCTTTTACAGTGCATGATGCTCAGAAGGATTCTGTTGTCTAGGTAACAGGGTCTGTACTTCATTTCTTAAGAAAGATGGAACAGATGTTCCTACAAGAAGCAACCAATTATCACCAGTGAGAGCATTGGCAGTATTTAAACTAATTGCTTTGTTGTTGCATACAGTCCAATTCATAGGCTGTGAATAGTGAAGAAAATCTGAAGGAAGGAGTCTTCCTTGCATGGATTTTCCTGGATGAGGTTTTTAAAAAATATTTGTAGTTTATAAAATAGCACTCATCCATGTGCCTTTTGAGACTTCCATTTATCATTCCTTTTTTCTCAATATCATCCACTCTTTTCTATTTCATATTTGTATTGTTTCTTTCATGATCCACTGAATCCCATTGCTCCGTCTCATCTGTGTCAGATCCCATTAATTTATTTTGTTTATTTAAAATACCTAAAAATCTGAAGGCAGTGGGGTAAAAGGATGCTTGCAGTGGAGTAAGAGATGGAAGGGCTTTTCTAAGAGATATAAGTGTTTTCTTAGATTGAATTTTTTTTTTTTTTGGTGGCAAAATCCAAGCACAGCAAGTCAGGTAGGTACTGTGCCATTAAAAGCTGGGGCAAAAGGAAGCCTTATAGACAGGTGTATACATGAAACCCCACCACGGGCTGCTTAAATGGGGACACAACTTGTGTGTGCTGAGATAAGCAGGTGGTGACAGTGGCAAGAAAGAGAGAAGAGCTGAAGGCAACAGTGTGGAACAAGGAGTGCCCGAGCTCTCTCACTGCAGCACTTCCCAGCAGCGTGCCTTGTTTGTGTGAAAAGTTGTGCTAAAGTAACTTCATGTGTGGATTCAAGTGTTTGTTTTCTTTATGGATATGGCTTTTTTAGTCTGGGAGATTATTGTAGTCCTTACAGCACAAGATATGCTCCTGTCTTTTATAAGAAATTTAGGGGGAGGTGTATATGTAAATCTACTTTTATACCTTTGGGATAAAAATCTGATATTGGATATTAAATAAGGAGAGAGAGCATTGGGACCAGATTCTCAGGGCACTGTTTGTGAGTCCTTAGCAAAGCTAAGCCATAGCATTATGTATTTTAGACAAAAGATCTGGCCCAGTGTCTGAACTTTTCCATGCTTCTTGCCAAATAAAAAGGCAAATACTCTGTTTTTTAGGTAGGGCATTGCAAAAACATGTTTTTTGTCTTGGCAATAATAGGATAAAGGAAGAATCCTTGACTTGCTCCCTTTTTTTTTTTTTTTTTTCCTCTGATAAAGGATGTACTGTTTTGATTTTTATCTAACTGTGAAAAATGTCATAATGAGTGGAAACAAAGTGCATGCTCTTCTTAGATTATTTGGCTGAGTTATCCTATTGTATAGTAGTGACATGTTGATTGGGACAAAATGTCTTACTACATTCAGTTATTTCAATAACCATTGTAAAACATTTGCAGTCTAAGTAGGAAAAAAATACTAATTCTAGGGTTTTCTAATCCTTTTTACCAGACTCCGTGCATGTAACTTGTAGTCTTTTACTTGTTGTCCTTCCTCTGACTCTGGCTCGTGGCTTTTCAAGTGTTATCTCTAATTTCTATTCCAAAACTTTTCTTTATTGTATGGTTTCTTCTTTCTATAGTATCCTTCATACTCTGTTGCTTAGACCTCCTTATGATATCTGGTGTGTAAGTATTCACAATTCTCATTTGTGACTTCATTCCTGCTTGCTTTTCTTCTGTTGATACAGTTTTTGGTTCTCCTTGCATTTCCCTATTTTCTTACAGGGTCTGTCAGCAGCAATATTTACTACTTTTGCTGCTTCTTTTGTATTCTAGACTACTTATAATAAAATCTTAATCAACTTCTGCAGATTTTTCACCTGTTTTCATAAGAGTTTTCTCAATTTTTGCAGTTTAATTATATCACATATTGCCAGTCCCAGGTTCTTCTCATCATCCTTGACATAAACTTTGAGTTCTCTTCTTCTGCCACCCCTTTCCATACAAATAATTTCAACTGATTTTATTCCTGAAGGTTGTGCTCAAAGAATAAAAGAATTTGACAAGGACTATATTATTTTCCATTTTCTGTCCTTGGAAATAGAGGTTTCTTCCTTATGCCCCTTCTTTTCTCAGCACTGGTTCATTTCCCTTATGCCTCATTTTTTCTTCTTTCTGACCTTCTGCTCACAGCACAGCGTGTCATCATAAGTAACCTCACTGTCCTGGGAACCAGTGCTTAAAAGAGGAGAGCAAGAGCACAGTTTTGCCAGAGGGCTGGTGGGCCTCTGGACTTTGTGCTGAGGTTGGGAGGAGAATTTGCTGTGTTGGACACATTTCTGTGCATCTCTCCTCCCTTGACATTTTTTGTATTTGCCCTTTGCTTTCCCCTCCACTACTCTTTCTCTCTCTTCTTCCCACATAGTTCATTTCTTTTTACGCTTCTATATCCCACTCCTCACCTGACCAACACCATTTTGTCTGTCTTCAGCTTTGCTAATGTCCCCTGCTTTTTTTCCCTTTTCCCCCTCTTCCCTACTGTTTCCACAGCCAGTTGAATTCCTCATCACTGATATATCATTGTAGTCAATGAATCCTTTTCACACAGTTTAGTATCTTTCTCCAAGGTCTTGCAGTTTTCCTCACTTCTCATTCCAGCTCTGTCATTTCTCCTGCTCAGTGTTGCTGAGCAGAGCAGCTGGTAAGATGCACCTGTGTTCCTCTCATCCTGTGGCTGCCATGCTGATTTCTTTCTCCCTGGGATGATTCTCCTGACAAGCTTTTCCTTCACCTTCTTCCTACCTCTCTTTCTGGACTGAATTTCATGTCCATTACCCCATAAGAAGTCAGCCTTCTCCTCAGGGACTGAATTAAGCAGGGGTAAAATGAGGGATGCTTTCTCCTTTGTTTTAGTGCCAGAGCTGTCTCTGACCTGCATCATTTAATAGCTCTAAAGTTTTTTCTACAGAGTGTGCTCAAATAGCTTTTTTTTTTCCCCAAGGGAAAAAGAAGCACCAGGTGGCAGTTTGATGATTAAAATTTGCTTAGCCTGATTTTGTTTCTTTGCTAACCTGTGCAGAAGTGCAAAAGATCTCATAATACTGTGCAGCTTGTGTAATAAAATTATGTTTATGTCTGTCATCTTTGAATTTTTATGTAGTGGAAATGGGAGAGAAGCTATCCTACCTATTTACAGCAGTGGCTTCTTGAATAATCATTACTTTAGTGCAAGTTGAGGGTAGAGGGAGAATCTTAGTCGCTCTTCTTCTGTAAAGAGCTCAAAGATTAGGAGCAGTCAAGAAAGCAAATTCAAAGTCACTAAAATGATTTTTCAGTGAGTTTCTTAAATCAAGACCTGAAAGCAAATCACACTTGGTCAGCCACATAAATCCCTGTGTTCAGATGATGAGTGTCTTTGTGCTGTCCTGTTCTCTTTCCATTTAGGGAGGAATACATTAACACTAGTAGAGGTAGAGAGAGGATAATAAAAAAATTTGGTGATAGAAAACTACTTCTGTATGAACAGAAACAAAGTAGACTGGGAGTCTGTGGGTTGGAAGGGGGGGAAGCTGAAGGAAGATGTGGGAGGTCTAAAATCACAGACTTAGATGGGAAGTTGATTATGGAATTGTTATTCAGTGTTTATCAGAACAGAATAGCTAAGGCAACTGAAGGAAGATAGCAGTGTCTGGTTCTTAAATCCTGATCTGGTGCATTGCTGGAAGCTGACTGCTCATATCATAAAAGGCTTGTGCTGTCTGCTCAAACTCTTCTTTTCCTTGGTGTTTGCCTCAGCTACGTTGGGGTAGGATAGTAAGCAGACTTTAAATGAGTCTTGAGTCTGAATCAAGTACAGCAGCTCTTACTTCTTTGAGTAGGGACACACATGTATTTTGTGTTTTTATTGCAGTGGTGTTCTTATAAATGGCTAAATGGTTTATGTGAATAATTGGGTGTTCACAAGTGTCCAGACTAGAAAATTACAAGCAATAAACATGCAGGAGGCTTGCTGTATTCTTAGTGGGTCATGGCATCATTGTGTAAGAAATTTACCTAATTTCTGAAAGATGTAGTTCTTTTTCTTCAGGCAGTCCAAAGTTGTTGTTTCAGAAGGAAGATGCACATAAAAGAATGCTGTCATTTTTGTTGTGAATAGAAAAATGTTATTTGCTGCCGCTAATTGCATGCTTAATGAGATACTAGAAGAGTTCTGTTGCAGGTTTTGAGAGACTTCCAGTTACTCCTTTCTGCATAACATCTGGGGCAGTGTCTGCAGTCGGTTCTCAGGAAGAAAGTCTAATGTGAGTGTTCATAGTATGTTGTTTTCAGGGCCACATGGCTTTTGCTGCCTTGGGCAAAAAGTCAGTTCACTGCCCATTTGCTTGCAGTCAAAGTCTGTTTAGAGAAGGATTATATTCATTGGAAGATAAATGCATAGTGCCACATGCTTAACCTCTTATGTTGGTAAATATTAACCAGTTACTAATTTCTTAATCTGATAACAACCTACTGTTGTTTCCAAAGTGTTCTTGCAAAATTGATGTTGTTCTGATTTCTTATGGGTTGCTGTAAGAGCATATTTACCATACCTTGTTTATATTTGTATCTCTTTGCTTACCAAATTTTGTAACTTGCATTAAGTCACCCTTTGAGCCTTCCTGACCTGTATTGGTCCTTATTGAAGAAAATGTGATTTTTCTGCATTCGTAGTCTCATTAAAGGATTTTCTATATTTAACAGAAGAATGAGGAAATAGCAGGCTATAGATGACAAACGGACTTTTTTTATCCAGTTGCAGTGTGATCCTGAGAGTATGAGAAGAATCTTGTGGTAGGCGTTTAATGACTTGGGAAACTGCCAGTGAACATCTTGTTTTAGCTTGCTTCACACATTAGATTTGTCTAATGTGTGGCTGAAGATTGCAGAAAATTTGGGTAAAAAGTGGAAACCTATGAGCAAAAGCAGAACAAATTTAATGGGTAATTGTGTTAATGAACTCTAAGAATGTTCTAGTGTTGTGCTTCCACAGTGAAATGCTGAATTTATTGTAAATAACTGTCAACAGACTAACTATAGAAATAATTCTTGAGTAAAAACTCTGAAAGAGTAATATTTCTAAATTAATCTTATTTGGAAACAGTATATAAGAAACCTGATCTATGTGCACAACTTTTGCTATTTTGAACAAACCCAAGTTAATAAAAGGAAGTTAAAACCCCAAAATAATACATTATCTGCTGTCTGTTTCTCATTTGGAGTGTGGTATTAGACTCAATTTACACTTGCAACTACAGGCTTGTGTATTAGCTTGTTTAAGTAGAGGTAAGACATCTAAGACATTAAAGCACATCAGTTGAAGTGCATGAATGTTTAATGGATGCTGTCATTCAGAACTAAAGCAGTTTTAACTCGATTCCCATAAGGAGCAGAGGTTTAATATGCTTAATATGCTTTGAATTCATACCTCTGATTTGATTTAATTTTCTATTTAAAGAAGACTGTAACTATAAATTATGTATCTAAACGCCTTTATCCCAGTCTTGAGTAAGCAGAGTGAAGCATATGAGCATAACCACTGAAGCATAGCCATTAGGGTTGTGTTTGGTTGGTTAGTTGGCTGGGTTTTTCCCCCTTTTTTTTTTCTTTTTTCTTTTCCCACATTAACTACACAAAACTAGTATTTTCTTTAATCTTTAAATGCTAAAATACATACAAGTTGTCACATAACAGTGTCACGTAAAACTTAATGGGATTTACAAGACTGTGTTTTTCCTCCATGAAAAATCCACTGTTTCTGTGATTCAGCATCATGGAAATGGTATAAAACAGAATTGTATCCCAGCTGGAGGTTGCTGTTTTGTTGATGGATCAGCCTTCTTGTTTGGTCCAGATTTGGGCATAGGCACTTAGTTTCTTCTGAGTATCTCAGAGCATGGACTTTATGCTGGCTTTAGGCAGACAGGTGTCCTGATTCTGGCCATGACAGGGTTAATTTTTGCACAAGGACCACCTCATGCCATTTTCCAGGAATGGGGGAAGGGGTCCCTTTTGGGTCTGTGTTGTCAGACCCACTGTGATGTGGCAGTGAGCATTTGCACATGAATCATTCACCTCTCTTGCACACACTTTTCTTATTTATATTGTTGCTGTTTCCAGTAAATTGTTCTTGTCTCAGCCTGATCTTTGCTTTTTGTGCCTTCAATTCTCTCCAGCCCTCCAGAGGGCTTGGGGAAGAGGGAGGAGTGAGTGAGTGAGTGAGTGAGTGAGTGAGTGAGTGAGTGAGTGACGCATGGTTTGAAGTGGTTTTGGTGTGAACACTAAATTGGAGAATACCATTCCTAAACCATGACACAGGATAGCTGATACCTGATCTGGCATACAGCCCCTGGATACAAAATTAAGCTAAGTTAGTTATTTTCTTTCCAAACAGCTTTTGAATTACAAAAGAGTGGTGTGTTAGTACTTTGTATTATCAGAAAAGTGCCTTCTTAAAATGCTGTTGGACATGATAAATTATTGTTAGGCTGTTGTCTCATTATAACTGTTGATTTATATTCCTGTATATTTCTGTATTGGAGAAATAATTGTCTGCATGTTGAGAATGTGGATGTGAAAGTACTGGGTAGCAGCACACCTGACCTTGAACAATACACCAGGTCCTTTTACAAAGCAGGGATAGGTTTAAATTCTGAAGTTGGATTTGTAATTTGCAGCATGCACACTTGAGAAGCTGTATTTTTTTGACCTTTCCTGGGAAAGGGCTGGGATACCTTCCTTCAGGCTGTAGGGAGCCACCTTTTTTACCTGGAATATCGTCCTGAGATGCTCAAGCTGTGTCTCTCCAGGCACTGAGCCCCTTGTGTTCAGCAGGTCAGACAGAGCAGTGGAGAGGACTGAAGCCAGGTTTGCCACTTGGTGGGGGTGCTCTGGTTGTTGAGCTGTCAGATGATGCTGGCAGTCTCACAACCAGTTTATAATGGAGCCAAATCTGTTATGCATCATCTGAGAGCCCCTCACACACTGAGTTTTACAGGTGGCTTTGGCAGAAACTTTGGATCTTGGGTGTAGGTATTGGATCAGCTCAGCATTGTCATACTTGATGCACTCTGGTTCTAGCAAATGTGGGAAATTTTCATACCATAGGATAGAGAACTTCAGGATGAGAAGTAGAGGCACAGAATTGCACTTTTCCCTGAGCCCAACAAACACATTCACCAAGTTGGGAAGCTGGTTATTGTCACTGTTCAGATACAAGAAGTTGTTAGGTGGAAGTTTTTCAACATCTGTTTTGGTGTTGGATTTTTTGTTGATTTTTTTTTTTTTTAGTGGTAACTTCAAATAACTTGTTTCACAGTTTGTGTTTATGCAGTTTGTACTGTATAAAATGTGGAAAATGGCAAATAATCACACAAATGAAAAAATTGCTTTAATAATAGAAGAATTAATCAGAGAGTCAGTTAAGTAGAGGAGATAAGTAAACTTTAGGGGAAAAATAGATTGTAAAAATATTATCTTTCCAGGATAATATTGCAATCCCTGTCCAATATTTTGTATAGGTTAGAAATGTATTACCTTTTGAGAGATGCATAACTATGGTGCTGTAATTAATTGAGGTTGGAAAAACATGCTTTTTGGCCATTATTTGCCAAAACATTGTTTGTCTTCCTCTGATTCATATACCATTTATCTTTCTGAAGTCTTCTTGAGAGGAAAATTTTTGGAAAATGGACAATCAGCATTGATGTCTACTCATCCTATTTGCCCTTCTGCAAGAGTTTTAGAGCACCTCAGTTGCCATCACTGTTTATTCACTATGAGATACAGTGCTAGAGCAAGGTGATAACTGGTTGTCAGGAATTCAGAAAAGTGTGGAAATGTTAGAATAAGACCTGCAAGAGAAAATTAGTTTAAAACTCCAGAGTGAATGTGTAGGTTTGGGAATGGTGTGATGCTACTTGTGATGTGTTGTATTCCCTCTCTCCCATTGACACATTTTTATATAGCTTTTGGTTTGAGAGTCTTTGTTAGTTTTATGGGAAATTTCTGTATCCTTTCAGTAACAGAAGAAATTTCTAGTCAACCTAGAAGCAAGTTCAGGTTATCTTAAAATCTTCAGAAAGGACAAAGATTCATTATTACTTTTTTAGCAAGTTACTTTCAGTTTAGTTGTTGGTGTTATCTGAGTGGTTTGATGTTCTTTCATGGTAGGCCAAATAAGGAGAAAAATATCTGTAGAAAGAGACAGAGCTTTAACTTATCTATACCTTTCAGTTGGGAGGAAAATGGTTATTGCTAAATCTGTGCCAGACTGACCAAAATTAAGTACACAGCTACCTTTAAAAGAAGAGAGTGTAGAATTCAATTGTCCTAAAGGAAATGAAGTTTCCTTTAGGAAGATGTGCAAATTCAATAATAATTCAGATTTATTTTGTAGAAAATATATGAAAATAAATTATATATCTGATATGTGCACTGGAGCAAAGCTGATATTGTGTGTTCTTAATGTCAGCAGTTCCTTATATAGTTGTATTAAAAACTGAGAAATTTCTTGCTTTGGAAGTAATTTTACAGTAGTCCTTTGTCTCTACTATTAAGAAATCTGTGCTCTGGTATATGATATTGGTAAGTAAGAAATGGAAAGAATTTTTATACTTGTATTTCTGCTCATGTGCTTCAAGATAAATGTCAAAGATATTTTTTTTTTTTTTTGCTGAAGACCTTAAGGATTAAAAAGGCAGTTATCCTAGTTTCTATTTCTTTAGTTGAGTTAAAATGTAATACTTCAAGATGTCTTTTGCCAAGCTTTTGTTTCAGAATAATAATGTTATTTAGCAATGCCAGACCATTTTCAGCTCCCGAAATGAAAATATTTATAGAAGAAATACTTTCTTAATCCTTCTCCTAGGAGGAGGGTGGGGCACATTTTTGCCTTCTTCCTGTCCTGACATTTGGCAGTTTACTGGTTAGATTCTGTTCGTTGTCTTTTTTTTTTTTTTTTAACATACTTGATCTTTCTCCTCTGGTAGTCTGAAGCCCTCACAGCCTGGGGACTGGTTGCATTCAAGAGATGCAAGTGTGAAAAAAGAAGGTTGAAGAATGTGTAAAGCATACTTGGAGGGATTTTTTAATTTGAAGGACTGCTTGGGATTAAACTGGTCAGAATCGGATGCATGTATAGGAAGAATTAGAGGAGAGAAGAGAGTCTGCATGGACTCTACTTAGAGTCTGTTTTGAATTATTTTAGCTTGTTAATTTTAATTTGCAGTGTGCCTTGGAGTGAACTCAGGCAGCACTCCTAGCAGTTTGTGCAAGAATGGCAGTTGTTAATTTTTGGCATTTTGCTCTACGGACAGGCCTTACCAGACGAGAGTACAGAGAATATGTCCTTTCTAAAGTTGAGCTTAAGCTAATGCTTAAACTTTTACCTTTCTTTTTAGATTATTTGGATTTTTTTTTGTGTGTGTGTGTGTATGTGTACATGTATCTGTATTTCTCCCTGTCCGTTTTTATGTTGCCTGTATCTTTCTGAAACCTCTTATATATGTGTCAGCCATGGACAACTTGAAGCTGGAAACAAACCCTCCATACCTACTCAGTTTGAAGGTATTACTATAAAGTCTTTTGTTACTCCAGTTATGCAGTAACTCTGTAATTGTAATTTCTCCAAGTAGAAATGGGAATTCAAAACAGAAAAACCCTAACTTCAGAATCAACTGGATCACTAAAAAAAGCTAAATTTTTGAATAGTTTTCTAATGTGGTACCCTGTTTGAATTTGAATTCTTTTCTCTTTTCTTGATAACTTCTCCTCTTGGTAATATCAAGATCTGTAGCACAGTTAGCAAAGGATTGTTCTTATATATTAAATAAAATGAACCGCTGCCTGTTTCTTTCTATGTTTTCTTTATCTTTTCTTTTTTTCTTGTTTTTTTTTTTTAATGGGTGGGGTTTTTGGTTTTTTTTGTGGTTTGTTTTGGTTTTTTCTTTGAGAAAGAGAGAGAGGCCCATATATACCTCCCTGAGAGAAAAGCTGCACCATGAGCTTGATATGATAATAGGCAGCAGAGGGTCTATGGAAGGGATAATATTAATAACACAGAGGAGAGGATCTAGTATTGATTAATAGCATCTAAACCAGTTGGAATTTTAAAAGACCTTCTGAAGAAGTAAAATTATGATCTTTATGTTCCTTTGAAAAGCCCAGCTTCAATTTAAAAAAAAACTTCAGTGACCCTAGAGGCTTCAAATAGATTCATCACAGAAGAGGCAGCTTTAAAATTCTGTAATGTGCAATTGCTTTTGTGAGCAATCAGCCTCATGCTTTGGCCTTTCCTGTGATTTCTAGTTATCCACATTTTTGCCTATTAGAGGTTTTTGTTCTAATCTTGAAAATGGTTCAATGCAGTACAGTGTGCATTTCCATCAAAGAAACTACCAGTGCTGTTCCAGATCAGTTGAAGAGAATAGATCAAAAAATTGAAGTAAACTATGTGAAAGGTGGGTACACCTCTTAGATGAGATTACCCCCTGAATAAATTTTTGAAGGTGGTTATGGGTTTTGTCATCACTGACACAGAAATACATGTTAGCTGCAAGATTTACTAGTGTCAGTCATGAGAGCACTGGTTTGTCTTCCTCTTTTCTCTAATTTTTCTTAGGTTTCTTTCACAGCGAGATGGAAGTGTCTGTCCTCACCATGCTTTTTTAAGTGATAGCTAGAAAGCATTATTCATCCAGTGGCATAAAAATATTTCTGGGCAAGATTTAGTTCCTTGAGGAATGTACTGTTTGACTTGTGTTTAAATGTGCTAAGTGCCCTCACAATGATCACGTTGTTTATATTGGTAACTCTTCTCCCATTCACAGAAGTTGTCTATCTCTTTGGGAGAAAAAAGGGAGAATTTTACCTATCTCAAAAGATGAAGAGACTTCCTAGTTACTAAGTCTACTTCTTGTAAAAGGAACTTGCATTATATGGTGATAGATGATTTGCAGACTCAGTTCAAGTGTTTAAATCAAATTGCTGTAGGGCTTGCTGTCAATCATCTTTTCCATGTGCTGGAGATGATCAGTAAAACCTCACTAAACCCATTTTTCATGAAGGCTTCTACAAGAACACATACTGCATAGGCATCTGTCTAGGGAATCTAGTGGTGACTTACAGAAAATTCATCAACCAAATTTGTTGTCCAATGTTGATAAAGAAGCAAATGCAATATACTGTTTTCCCTGCTATTGAGAAGCTGTTCCTGAACCTTCCTGTTCATGAGATGCTAACTTGGCAGGGTCATTTTATCTCTTTATTAGCTATCTTTCTGTTCTTCAGCCATGATTATCATCTAGTGTAATGATTTCTTTCATCATTGATGCTCATATCTTTGTGTTCTAGTGGGTATCTGTCTTATTTCTTTCAATTTTTGATCAGTTACAGTACTTGAGAAAGTTATGGTAATTGAGAATTCCCTGTTGAGAGATAGATTCTTTTGCTCCTTTGGTCACCCTTTGCCTCTTTCTGGGAGAGTTCATCTTTTGTGTGGGTGTGGAGTAGGAGGTGTTTGAGCGAAGAAAACTGCATATAGTATTAAAAAAAAAAAAAAAAAACCACAGAAGCCTTTTATGGATTGATATAAATACATTCCATTCTCTCCTGTAAGGACCTCAACCAGGATATCTAATATCAGATTTACCATCTCAATTTTCTTCATTGTTTTATGGCAATCCAGTTCTACCATTTGTCACTTGCACCTGATGACTTTTCAGCCTGTAGTAGAAATTCTTGGTTAGTTTTTAAGGGCATGAATTCAGATTTTGTGCTGTTGATTTAATCCTGTTTCTGTTACTCTTTGTTTACTCAGTCACAGAGTAAAGTAGCATAGAAGATGATGCATTATTACATTCCTTTCTTCCTTGGAAATGCTGGCTTTATTTATTCAGATAATTTCATTCACACTCCTGATGTTGATACTGAGATGGGTTTTATTAATAGACACAATACTTGTTCTTTGGTAACTCTTCAAATAGTTAATACATAGAGCTACTTTACCTTGAAATGGGGCCCATTGTCACCTGCTCTTTTAGTGTATTTTTTTTCCTCACGTTGGATGAATTCCAGTTGTCATCTTTCCCATCTGATGAAGTACTTAAAACTATTATAAGGTTGAAATTTGAACATAGATCTTCTGCTTGAGTAGAAAATCATTTATCAGAGAAGAAAGTCAGTTGTTTTTCACACATTTTTCTTTATGTCCATTGTTTCAAAATTGTACTTTGCGTGCTTTGGATTCACAAGTCTCCAGATGTCTCCTTTGTGTCCCTTTTTTGAATGTATGTGATGTATTTGCTAATCATCTGGTACCACCTCTGAGTTTTGTTTGTATATGACTGGTGCTAGTTTTTACTTTCTTAAGGGTGAGGCATTTCTTTTATCTGTGTGTTCATTCCGTGATCATTATCATAACTATTATTAAAACTTGAGCTAAAACATAACAATTTTTTTTTTTCTCTGTTTTATGATATCCCACTTTTACTTGCTTAATCACGTAAATTCTCTTGTGCTCCTTCTCTGGCTAGACAACCTTTACTTTTAACTTGGGTTTTCTTTGCAAAGTCTAACTCAGCATGACTACTGACATTTTATGTTTCCAAGGCTCCAAGCTTCTATACCAATGCTGTTGCCAACTTAACTTTTTTTCAGGCATCAGAGACTTTCACATCATGACCTTCCTCTTCCCCTGCTATAAGAGACATTCACTTGTGGGGGAAATTCTCACAGTGTGCATCATAGAGAACTTATTATTCATCAGACAGTTGAAGAAATTACTAGCTATTCTGCATATAGCAGATATCTATCTGGGAATCCTAGAAGCTGTTCCATGCTATTTGGGCTATCCAAAAGCATAATTTTAAACTTGAAGCTGTGGCATTAGCTAAGAATGGTGATAAACAAAGATGCTTGTACAATTCTCTTGTTAATGGTTTTAATAATAATCATCATAATCTGTTTCAATGAAAGCCATTGTACAGGACAGTCAAAGTTGCACAGATGTTGATAATTCACTATGAAGTCTTTCTCAATGTCTTTCTATCTAAACTGCTTTGTGTGCTGCTACAAGAACGAAATGTATTGTAACTGAGACACAGGTTTTTATTAGCATTTTACCTCAAGTTGGGTATGATGTAAATTTTAGAGGAATATTATGTTAAAGTGCTACTCAGATATGATGCTGTGTTTATTTACTAATAAATTATGGTAGTTGCAGATCCTTTTTATGTTCAGGTTGCTATCTTGTAATAGAAGATTGAATAGAAGATGTCTTCTACTGTAATAGAAGATGTTGTCAAGTACGCTGGAATCTTTCAATTACTAGGACAATATATTAATTTCTTCCTTCTAACTTAAGACTTAAATCAACCAAGTCTTCAAATTTATTTACTTCTGCGGAAAACCTAAGAAAATAATATTGGTATTATGTTTCATTTATCTGTTCTGTTTGTTTAAAGTTTATACAGCAATCTGCTGCAGGAAAATTGTAGACAATGATTTACCACATCCCTGATGTTGTCCATGTGGTTCTAGGTAGGGCTGAAATGCACATTTTTGGAAGTAGTTTATGCTGATGCATGGATATAAGTCATATCACATAAAGGTGCATCACTTACCTGTTAGATGTGGCGTGTGTAGAAGGTAAATACTGACGAAATTCTAGTCAAGCATAAAAGTTGTTAGGGTAGGTGGTAGATTCAATTGTGATGCAAGTAGCTTTGCTATGTCACTCTAATTTTCACATTGTTGACTTCCACCTATCTGCTGCAATGAAAATACAGTTTCTGAAGTTCCTAGTTTCTTTCTGTCTCAGCCTTAGATCGATACTTGTCTTTGAAACACTTGTCTCAAACTTGCTGTCTTTTGATTTCCACAGCTGTATATTTGGTTCTGCCCAATATTTCTTTCTGATCACATCTTTCCAGTGCTTTTAGAATGACATCCCTTATCTCCACTCTTTGTGTACCTAGGATTTACATCTCTTCAGTCCCTGTGGCCACCCTCACTCCTGCAGTAGCGTGTTTCTAGATGAGATGGTTTTTAACATAAATCTGACCAACTGTTCGTGACTGTGGCTCACATTCATCCCTTGTACCTTACATTATCATTTTTGACCTCTTGTAGTTGGTGTGGAGCACCACTGCAAGTCCAGCATAGCTAGAATAGAGCTTTCATTCTTGATGTAGTGTATTGGACTCCTAGAGCCAACATTTCCTTGGTCTCTCTCATGCTGCTGAAGCATTGGCTGCTGCGGCATGCAGCCTTGACAGCCAGAATGTAACAAAGAACAAGTCTCACAAGGAGCTGCTGAGGGAGCTGGAGTTGTTTGGCATGCAGAAAAGGAGGCTCAAGGTTAGGGAAAAAAAATAGAAAAACACTTCCTGCATGGTAAAAAAAGCATCAAAATTATTTCATTTGCTGGAAAACTGGAATATGTCTAAGCAGCTATGATATTCTTTAGATTTCTTGTCTTGACAGATATCTGTATAGTCAAAAGGTAATACAATTTAAAATCAGTATTTTATTTCCCCTAAAATAAATATCTTGAGTCTTTTTCTCTGTAGGGTGAAAAAATGGAGGAGTCATTTCTCCCAAATGTGCCTTGGAACGTACTCCGTTTACAATTTTGCCATTATAAATTGATTCTTGGCAATGTTTATACTAGTGCTGCAGATGTAAGCAATTTCCAGATAAGAGAGAAATGATCAATCATTCTGGTGACTACAGTGTAGAGAGAGGAGGGGGGAAAAGTGATTCCATGGAAATTGTTTTTGGGAGTACCACTTCACAACTCCTCCTGAACCTGGTTTAATCTGGCAGAAAGATGATTTCAGCAGCAGTGCCTGTTTTAATATACTGTCTAATTAGTGATGAGACTTAGTTTTCTTTCTGGCAAGCAATAAATAAATAAATAGGGGATTATTTCTGGATTACAAAATAGTAGTTGAAACAACCAGTAGGAAACCCATTTTGTTAAACTTTTCTTTGAAAACACCCTGTTTTCTGAGAAAACAGCCTATGAACTTTAGGGCAAGTGAGGTAGGGATCCAAAGCGAAATAAAATTATTGATAATAAACTAATTATGTGGTAATCAAGAACTGTGTTGTCCAGATGAAGAACTGGACCAGCTCCACAATCTTCATTCTGGCATCCTCAAATCCTGATGTTCACCTCTGATAAGAATACAGTTATACTTGTGTGTAATAAGTTTTTTTAAGAAAGATACTGATGGCAAGCAGGATGAATAGGTGGGATGGGCAGCTTTGTGCTGAGTGTGGGACAGAGAAGGGTAGGTGCTGATGGGCAGCTATGCTGTTAGAACAGCAACCCATGCCACGGAGGCTGTGTGCACCCTGATTTTGATGTTTAGAAGATAATCTGCTGAATCTATGGTGTCTTTCATTCTAGGACCTGTTTTAGGGTTACTTGTTTGCTATTTGACCTGTTCAGTGGTTTTGTTGCTGTGTTTGCTTTTGTTAACAAGCACAGAAATAACAAGAGCTTCTCTGTTTCTCCGCAGCTTTTACGAGAGTTGAAGCACCCAAATGTGATTGCATTGCAGAAGGTTTTCCTTTCTCATAGTGACAGAAAGGTTTGGCTGCTGTTTGATTATGCTGAGCATGATTTGTGGGTAAGTACAGATTTCCCTGAGTATTTGAGATTGTGCAGTAAGAGTTTGTTCAAACTGATCTCTGTGTGATGTACCTTCATATAGGCAGAGATGCATTAATTTCTTGCTCTGTAATTAAGGGTCTAACTGATAATCCTGTTACTTTTACACTTTAAAGCCTGCCAAAGACTACATAGAATTTTTTTTCAAATTGGGTTTTGAAGTGAAAAGGATTTTTCTGCAAGCTTTAATTGGACTTAAAGAAAGCATTGCTAAATTGAGATCTTCTAAAACTGTGTTTGGAAATGTATTTAATACCTTTTTCCTGACATTTTGCACATACACACACAAGAAAAAAAAGAGGGACTGCTTTGAGTCCTCTCACTGAGGGTGACTGCAAGCAACTAACATTCAGTCATCTATATTTTAAACAGAGAATTTATGACAGTATGAGTGGAAATAAAATAACAAGTAAGCTAATTTGGCTCACTTGATGGACACTAATTACATGGAAGAGGAGTAGAGACTTAGATGTCTGTTTTTAAGTTTCTAGCAAAATATGATAGGATTTGGTTTAGTGTGTTGTAGAGGTGGACATCAGTGACATTGTGACTTGAACTCAAAAATGTTCAAGCTCCACATCTATTGATAAGATGTGAGTTACTTGAACATAGATTTGTGTTTAAACCTGAGAGATCTGAGAGATATCAAACACGAAGTGTAACCAATATGTTTATGATTCCTTTGAAAATAGTGGCAAGGAAAGGAAGTGGTAATGTAAATTCCAGTATTACTTTTGAAGGCTCCAGTAATATAGATGTTGCTATTACAAAATGTTAGTGACAAATTACTCAATTTCTTCATACTTGGGTCTTGAGCTTGTAAATAACCCAAGATTTTAATTGGACAGAAAGTAAACTTAGACCATTCAAAAAGACACTTCTGTCTCAGAACACGTAAAATTGGGGTAATTTGTTCCCCTTCAAAAGCTTGAAAGATATTTATTTCTCTTATGGGCTAGCAGGTTTGTATTTTGCAAGTTTTCTTCATCAAAGGTCAGTGGACACTGAATAACTGGTGGTAGTGACCATGAAGAGAAGTGTAAAAAATCTCTGTATGACAGACTTTATTTGTGCATTAAATGAGTTTACTCATTTTATGGAACAGTCATACCAAACACATTTTACTGCTACATTTATTGCTATGTGTTTTAAAACACCTTTTTTGTTAACCTTTTCCATTTGGTTTTACTTTGAGCGTGTGGTTTTTACCCTACATAGTGATTTTTCATGTGATTTAACAGCTTTAGAAGAAGAAGAATCACTGCAGTTTGATGTTCTTGCCACTCCTCCCATATGGCTGTGTATTGGATGTAATCTCAGTGAAATTAATTATTTTCTATTATTTAAGACTGAAATGTTTGTTACAATGAGGTACTTGGTATGAACTGGTCTCCCACTTCCTAACTCTTTTCTGTTTTTATTTTTTTCTATGGGACATGCTACACAAATCATTTCTCCTTTCCTGTATAATTGCCCATGTTTCCTCGCTTCTTAAGCCTTTGCCAGGAATTTTTTCCTCCCTCACATAACGTTGGCCATGTTCAAGGCACTCTTGGTTCTGGCTTAACCTTGGTCCTCATTTCCTTTACTGTCAGCACTTCCCAAGCATCGCTCTTAATTCCCCTTTTGTCTGTTTTGCTCACTCCCAACTTTGTGTCTTTTTCCACGCTGCCTCCTACACATGGAACAGCCTCCCAATTAACGTACGTAAAGATCCTTCACTATCCTCCTTCAAAAACCTCCTGAAAATCCACTTATTTTGTAACGCATTTCAGTAATGCCAACCACTTGTCATTCTGTCTGTGTTGTGTTGTGTTTTGCATTTCCTGTGCTTTACAGCTTGTGCCCTTTCAACTCTTTGGGGTAGAAATTTTAGTAGCGGTTTAGCACTTTTTTTTTTTTTTTTTTTAAATTGCTTAGCACCATGTGCTTCGCCAGCACTACATAAAGACAAAATAAGTCTGTTTATCATGGATATAATAGTTTATAAAGATTTAAGTTTTGGAATTGAAGGTGTGCTGTCACTAGAGACATGTAGATTTCCAGAGACTAACGTTTTCAAATGCAGGTAGCTTAGAGTTACTTACCAGAATCAGTAAGTATGGAAACTGTCTTTCTGTTCAAAGCTGCCCAGCTTTACTAACTCCTGTTGGCTTCAGTGAGAAGAATAAATGCTCATCACATTCAATCATTAGATTAATTAAAATCATTATATTTTTCAGCTTCTGTACTGGAAACATTTGGCAAGAGATGAATAAACTATATTAGATACTATGCTGTTCTGTTAATTTTCTAATACTGAAAAAAATGTCCTGTTCTAAAGGGTTGGTGCTAATTAAACTTATTAAAAAGTTCTTCTATGGTGAGCAAGAACTTTTTTTTTTACTTCTCATTTAATTCCCTAGAATGAAACTGCTCAGATCTGAAATTTTATGTTTAGATAGTGCATAAATAATGTTCTGTAACTTTGGCTGACACCATTACCAAGGAATGTAGAAGCCATGCTAATTTGAACTGCTTTAGGGGAGTGTTGGTGAACACCCATTATGCTGTCCTTGACTTGAAAGATAGTCATCAGTTTTAATAAGTAAGCCTATCAAAGATACTTTCTTTTCTTATCTCTCAAGTTACATTATACAAAACAGTGCTAAACCATGAGATTACCATGGAGAATATCTAAGAATGTAGGAATTCTTTTGGCAAATTGATTTATAACTAGTTTTCTTTGATTACCAGAATTCTGTGTAATACATAATGTTATGATTTTTCTTGGCTGTTTGTCTCTGCCAAAGAGCACTGGTAAAGTTCTCAGGCTGTAGGATGTTAACTTTTTATTTTTAAAGGTCAAAATTTTGTTTTTAATGCCGGAGTTCCTGCTGTCTTATCAGCAAAAGAATAACTTCTTTTTTTTATTGAACTTTCATGGATGTTTTTATCACCCTAGTCTTATACTTCTAGACAGTATACTGCTGTCCAGAACTTCCTGTGTAAAGCTAGTGCATTTAAAGACATTATTCAAATTGATATCAAATGCTTTAAATGCATGATGATTACTAAAATGGACTTTAAGAAAAATTTGATACAAATGAGATCTGTCCTGGAGGTGATTTTTTTTTTGTTGATCTAGTTACTTTTAGCCACTGTAGCAGTTACATTATTTAGAACTTTTCTTTTGTTCCCTTTTACGGAAGATTTCTAATATTGAAAGTATTTTCTAAAGCACATGTTTTTAATGCCACAGATAAACACACATTTGATGACTTCAATTTCATAGTCTCTATACTTTAGGCAGGATTTTTGATTCTAACCAACATTTTTATTATTTTTTTTAAACCTTTTTGTGTTGACAGGTTCTCTATATACCTTTCCTAGTTAGGGTACAGAGTTAATTCACAGACTCATTTAGTATGTGTGTATAACGTCAAATTTTTAAGATCTCCTTTTCTGGAAATATATGTTGTAACTTAAATAAGAAGCTTCTGGATGGGTATGATCTCATTCTGAAAATGGGTGACTTTTTTATCTTAGTAAAATGTGTTAAATGTGTTTTATAGCAATAAAAGCCACTCCTAGTTCTTAGTAAGTAAGTACATAAATAATTAACTATGATTTGGTAATATTGAATGTGATGATACATTCACTATCCCAGTCCAGTTAAACCATGAACCATAATTTTTTGGGTTTTTTAGGTTTTGTTGTTGTTTTTTAGGTTTTGTTGATCTAATAATCTCTCTTATTATTAGATTCCAGTGACCTCTAACAACTAAATCCTTAGCAGCAAATACTACTGAGAAACCTGGAGTAGAATTAACCTTGGAATTATTATTGATAATAATAAAAAGATATTATGGCAGGCTGGCTTTGTTTTATAGGAATTACTTGTTATGTATATATTCTGCTTTTAAAAAAATGTAGGGTAGAGATTATTAGCACAGTCATGAGTAACTAAAAATAATCATCAAATAATGAAAAGGAGAAACTATTCTTCCTACATGTGACTTTCATAGCCCTACTTAATGCTCTCAGTCTACAAATAAATATACTTAATTTCAGCTTACAGCATTTTGGATAATCTTTTATGATAAATGAAATTGGGAGAGTGTTGCATACTTCTGTGTGCAATAAGCCTGTACATTTGTTTATTCACATGAATATTGTCTAACGGCTGAGTTTTAACATATTCCTTAAATGTGGTATAATCAGTTATAATTCTTTCTTCAACAAGCTTCAGTTTAGCTCTTAATCATAAATGTAATTCAGATGCTAGTTGGTGACAAATATCTTTATATACATAAAAATACTTTTCTCAGTGTAACAGGTTGTTTTTTTTTAATCTTTTGATTTTCTAAGTCATGTCTACATTTTGATATAATTCAGGTGATTCTGCTGGGTGGTTTTTCATGCAGTCTTCTCTCTTGTATACGTATGTACCAATATAGGCTGGAAGAAGAATATAAGGTTTGTCAAGACACAAGGGAATGGGCTGGCATAGGTCTTTGTCATGATTGATTCCCTCCAAGTGAAATGGATGGGGTTTTTTGACCCAAGTAAGTTGAAGTTCAAGTAATGGTTGAATTTCTTGCAGAGGACAGTGCCATTCTTTGCCCATAGCTGTTTGTCATATTCTCAAAACATACACTTGCTTTTTCTGCCAGACTTCTATGAATTTGAGGGTAGTTTATATGGACTCATTTTCTGTACCCCAACGCATTAGAATTGGAGGAAACAACAGGTAGGAGCAGGCCTCAAAACAAAGGCAAGGTTCAAAAGCATAAATGTGTGAAAAACTCCAGTGAACAGAGTGGTGCATTTCACTTCTGTGTGTACTGAAAGGGTAGCTGAATTCTGATGATTTTTATTAACTTTGTATAGAGTTATTTTGCAATATTTAGGGGTGAAAGACCCAGGCAAAACCTAGGAAAATTATACGGGATCTGTGTATGCTTGCTATGTGTTTCAAAGCTTAGATATTTAAAGCAAGGCATTAGCAAAAGTTGATGTATTAAAGTTCCTTTCCCTGTTACTAAAAATGTTCACCTCTTGTCACTTGGAATAGGGTCTTTCATTAGGCAGTCAGGTTAATGACATTTTAAAGAAGATACTTGATGATGGCCATGCGCTGGCACCATTTAGAGGGAGCAAGCATGCTTTTTCCCCCTTCTCTTTTGAAGGACAGTTTATGTTAATTGCTGTAATGTTTCCAAAATTGGAAACTAAAGTGGTTGCTCTAGAGGTACTTCCATCCACTTCTGTTTTGATTTTATTTTATTTTGCTTGTGATAAGTACTTTGGCAAAATTTTCTTAGTTTCTAAAACTTTGACGTCTGAAATGAGTCTTAAGTGTAGGCATATCAAAGTGATTTATTTTTGGAACAGCAAACAAATTACTTGGGTTCATTGGATCTTTGCTTTCTCTTTTTGAAAATCATGGAAACAATACATAGTTAGTTTTTATACCGCCTTAAGATTTTGATTTGTTCTTTCATACCCTTTTTGAATGCTTTACATTTAAAGTAAATGTAGTAATTTGAGGTAGTTTTGTGTTTAAAATGAGACTGGAAGCCGTATAAAATAAATCCTCTTGGCCTCAGTACAGATTTTACGTGTATCCAAGCTTCCCTCGCCTCAATATTAAAATGTAACTTTATTTTTTATTGTCGCATGGACATAATTCTGTTTTGTTCTCAAAGGCTGGATTAGGGATTGGGTAGAACGCAGGGTTTTTGCTGAAGCGTGGGAGCACAAGCAGTTTGCTTCAGCAGGGAGAGACATCTGCAGTGGCATGATTGTATTTCAGTTTGAAGGAGATGCATGTAACTTTCAACAAGCATTGCCTTAAGCAGAAGAACTCAAGCAGTCAGGTTTTCTAGAGGCTTCTGTCTATGGATTATCTCATGTATGTTGAGGTGGGAGCTCACTGTTACTTCATTTAGTCAGACATGCATAAAATCCCTCTGGTAGCTGGCTTCCTACTTTTGTGAAAAGTTTCTAGGTCTAACTTGTTTGTTTGCTTGTTTTAACCTCTCTCATACTGAACAGCAGTTCTTGGAATTGGGAATGGGATGACACAAACAGACTTGAAAGCAGACTAAAATTAGGATCCTACTGAATGCTCACTTAACCACTGGGTAAATCCTAGGGATTTGAATTTGCTCTGCGTTGTTATGTATTATGTTTGCCTTGTTTATGGTGGAGAATTTAGAAAATGCACATAGTTCTTCACCAGCCAGCTTTCAAATCAATTTCAATGCACTAGGTAACATAGAAGAAGGCAGTCAAACTTGTAGATTGAATGTTGTTTCATAATTTTATTTCCAAATGTCTAGCTTTGTTTCTCCTCTTTATTTTTTATCATTTATGTGGTCTGCCTTTGCAAGAGCTAAAATAATCTTACTGAAATAATGTGGTTCATCCAGTTTTCCTTGCAATTTTATTAAATTTTTTGAAGTTGAAAATTGGGAATAAGCAGTTAGTAAGTAAAACCAATAGTCCCAGATATTGCAAACAGCAAATTATAGCTTCCTTGCTTTCCTAGGCTGCTGGTGAATGTGTACTTTAATGTCAGTGAAGTATTAACTTAATTTACAATATGGACTTAAAATCACTTCTACGAAGTTACTGTCTTGTTTAAATTAGAACCGAAATATGTACAAGCAATAGAAAAAAATTTACATTATATTTAATAGTGAATACCTAATTGGCTCACATAATTTGTGGGATTCAGTCAGTGGCAGCATGTTTTTAAGATTTAGGAATTGGAAATGGATGCACAGAAAGGAAAAGTGGCTACTTTTGCTGAATAGATTTCAGAATTGCTTGGAGTTACATTTACCTTTTATGAGATATGTTCTTCTTTTGTTTTGAAAGATTTTGAATCTATCCGAAGAGAGCTTGCAGTGTTCTAATGAACTAATTAAAATGAATTTATGTCTGCATAACATTGTGGATGGGTTTCTGTTCTGTAGCATGCAGCTGGTGTGGTGTGGACTAACAGTAACTTTCCTCATTAATTTCACTGAATGAGTCTGGGTGTTTTCCAGTTTTTTTGGCCAGGTGGTCTATCAGGATATGTGAGTTATCTTTAAGAAGTTGCAGTGAAAAGCAACATGGGGAATACTGAAGCTTTTTGACCTTGTGCTTATTGTCTTGTTACAAACATGCCTTTGACTTGCCTGGATTGTGGAAGTCCTCATGTTTTGTCCTTAATGGCTATTCATTAGGGGTAAGATTCAGCAAAGAACTTGAATATTACAGAATATACCTAAAGGTTACAAACTGCAGTGTCCAAGTGCACCTCATACTTCCTAGAGAGAGAGGCAGAATGTGCTTTATACCTGTCACAGTTCAGATTTATACTCTCAACTCACAGGACAGTCTTAATTTTGTGCTATTCAGCAAAAAGAGTTACTGAGTGAGAGAAGTGTAGTTTTGAAGCTTAGTGGTTAGGTCAATTTTCTGGGAATGGGAAATGCAGGCTGTAATTCCTGTAAATTATTCCATGCCTTTGTTAGGTCTAAGGTTCTGGCTGTTACGTGCTGTTATTGAAGCAGCACCTGTTTGCTCTTCTACTTCTTAGATGGACACTGCCATTAAAATTGCTGTTCAGTGCTTGTTAGGTATGTTGTTCTTTCTTCATATGGCTAGTTGCTTACAAGAAATTGGATGAACTACTTTTTTTCAGACAACTTTTCAGTGTAGGGCTTGGTCACAAACACTGTGGATTCATTCCAATGTCATGGGGCAAATCTAGCTTTTCAGTCCCCTATGCTACTTGACCCTGCAGTATATTTTTAGCTTATAAATAGTATATTTTTATTTTGTTCAGTTCTCTAAACTGTGATGGTTGCTGTCTTTTGGATATAAAATTCCATAGAGTAAGCTGGCAATAACAGGTTTTATTTGCTTTTGCAGGAAATTGGATTTTACCTAGTGGTGATATTGCTTGCTTCGAGCAAAACTATCAGTTTTAATTCACTTCTGCAATTTGATAACCCTTTCAAGAAAGGAGCTTGTTTCCTTAGCCTTTCTAACTGGGAGCCACATGGGAGGGGCAGGGACAGAAATCCAATGGCATCAACCTGATGCTGTCTCACTCCCAACTTCCAGAGGTGCCACAGCAGCTGAGGCAGAGCCAGAGGCAGAGCCATATGTGTTGTTCCTCCTCAACACATCTGTGGTTGTGTCCTGTTTTGTCTCATGAGACTCCTTCATTTTCTCTCTGCCTAAGGACTAATGTTTTGTGTGGGTAATAGTTGGTTTTTAGATGGGTGTAGAAATCCCTTCTAGTGATTACATGCACCTTGAAAAAGGGTGGGACTGCATTTATGGGCCTCTGTGTATGACCTTTGCCCGTTGGTTCCTCTTTATTATTCATTTTTCATTTCCTGTATTAATAAATATATTAATTTGTGAGTTTATGGTATCATTATTGCTTTATAAATCTTACTGTAATTGCACATGAAGATTGCTATCCAGTGAGCATTGTGTAGTACTAGGGACTCCTAGTTGAAGTTATGAGACAGAATCTTCTTGTGACATCACAAGAAAAAATTTTCTAAGGAAATAATCCCTTGAAGCATTTCATTACAGTTTCCAGAGTGATTGCACAACTAAGGATCAGGTACTAAGAGCTTGTCTTATTTATTGATCCTCCTGAGTATATTAAAAACTGACAATCCTGTAAATTCCTACTGTTTTTTAGTGCAAAGCCATAAATACTGTACATTTACTACTGGAAGGCTCTGTGGGAGCATTGTTGATAGGGAAGTAAGCAGGCTGTTTTGATTCATTTGGTGTTTTCTGCCTTTCCCATTTCTCTTTAAATGCTATTGTTTGCACTTTTGCTAAGTACAGTTTGACAGTGGCTAAAGTACTGCTCACAGCCAGAGGTAGCATTTACCATGAGTAAACATTAACTCATTACCATTTTCATTGGGAGCAGTAGTGACAAACTGGGTGGGGAGTGGGGATGGTGGAGGAGGGAGCAGTGGTCTAATTAAAACACAGCCTTTGGCTACCTCTTTAACCTGGGAAGGGAGAAGATCTTTACCTAGACATTTCCTATTTTAAAAATTGGGTAATTAATAATCCTACCCTAGCATTTTGTATTGTTTTCAGTAAAAATGCAAACTGCCTTGATCACTTCCACCTTTCAAAAGACTGTAATAATTGAATATTATTTTGTTATTTGAGGTGCTTCATTGAATTGCTTCAAAAAGCAGATTTTTTTTTCCATCTGAATGAACATATTTAGTTGTTTGCTGAATTACTATATATTAAGATTGGATTTGTGCCCTGCATAACCCCACCTTTCTGAGGATTGAGGAGGTAGAATGGCCTGAGTCCAGTTTATTTCTTGTACAATGTGGCAAAACCAGACCTAACCCATCATCTCCACATTGATCTTAGAATTAATTAGTGAATGACTATTTAATGATCTCTCAGCAATCTTTCAGTGTGGGTTTTTTTTCATTCCTTCAACTAATACTGGGGTCCTTTACTGCATTCTATGTTTTCAAGTGGTATTTGTCCTCTAGTGGACAGACTGATTTGTGTAATTCAAGAGCCACCAGCTTGTCATCACCAATGAAGTATGCAGCCATAAACTGGGAGCAAGAAGACAACCATTTTGAGATGTTTTAACGTGATCTCACCCAAATGTTGTGGTGTGGGGGTTTTGGAGTTATACCATCCCCTCTTCAAATATTTATTTAATCTGTATACTGGGATTCTGATTTTGGGGGAATAGTAGTTGCAAGTATCCTAGCCTGGGTGTTTTTGAAGAGGAGGAGGGAAAGTCTCTATGAAAGCATAGAGTGTGGTCCTCCAGCTGGTAGATACTCCTGGTTTGAAAGGTGCTCTAGCTTTTTGCTCTAGCTGCCAAGGGTAAGAGGATGACATGTGGGGAGGAAGGAGAATGTCTAAGACCCTTTACTGGAGGTAAGTAGCCAGTATTTAGATATTCACAAAAACTTCACAGCTGTTCTTTGAAGCAACTCAGAGAATAAAAACAATTTAAGAGAATTGTGAGTGCATCACTGTTACTTTAATTCCAAAGTTCAACAAACTTTGTATCTCATTCCATTATTTAGTGTTAGTAGTTAAAATAACCCAAAACACCCAACCTTGTCACCTACCTATCACCTAACTTTCTTCATGTTTCTACTTGTTTTATTTCTAGCATATTATCAAGTTTCACCGTGCCTCAAAAGCAAATAAAAAGCCCATGCAGTTGCCAAGATCTATGGTTAAATCCCTCCTCTACCAGATCCTCGATGGAATCCATTACCTCCATGCAAACTGGGTGCTTCACAGGGATCTGGTAAGTGTGGCATGTGTTACCTGGCTGAGAGAGTCCCACGTGCGTGTTGTTGTTGGGTAGGACAAGGAAAGCCTCTGTTAGCAATCTTGCGTATCGATCCCTACAGCTCTTCCTGTTATTGTTGCAGGAGCCCACTTGTGACTTTAAACATGAAAACAGACTATGCTTTCACATTGTTTTTATCTGAGTCATCTGAGCTCGGACAATGATGCCAGATCCGGTAAAGGGATTGCAGATATCAATATCCAAAAACAGTACGTGAGACAGCTGATATATGTTGGTTGAACATTCTTACAACTTTTTGCATGACTTTGAAAAGGCATCTAAATAGGAGAGTGATTGATACCCTTTTATATTGTTTGGCTTACGTGCAAGTTAGCATAAAAGCCAGTGAAAGGGTAGTTTTTTTCATGGCATACTTCTTTTCCATGTGGTATTTTTTTCTGACCGTGGGAAGAGAACTATAAAAGAGTTATCATCTTGAAATTTCTCATGACCTGAAGTAGCTCTTGAATTTGATTGCAGATTACAAGGGCAGCCAGTTGCCTTGTCTTAGTTCCCCTTTTCCCCTTAAAGTTTTCCATTGCTCCTCATAATTACGTGAAGTGCTACTGTGGTTTATGAATACTAATACGGATGTGCTTCCACTTGCATTCTAACTAGAATGTTTGGCATTAAACAATGTGATGGCTAATATGCCAAACAACACTCTTAAGTATGGTAATCTGTGTATAAAGTCATTGCTTTTATTTTGGTTATTTTTGGTTTTTCATAGTTGCCCCAGTATGTCAAAATAGGGCTGCCTGTCCAGAAACTCACTAATTGTTCTTGAGTTTTCTGTAGTAAGTAGGGACTTCGATTAATTTTTGTTTGTAAACCATTTTTTTTAAAATAGGTAAGTGTAAAGTAAGGCAGGCCTGGAATACAAGTCACAAACATTTTCTGAACTGAATTTTATTTAATTTTTGTTGTAATACCTAACAGCAGTGGCCAGAGTGGGTTTCAGTTTTCATTACGGATCTTTTTTTTTTTTTTTTTTTTGTTCCTTGGTTGTTTATTGTCGGTGTTTCTGTTAAATTCCAGATGTTAGTATATTTGGGGAGGGGTGGGGGGTGTGGTTTGCCTTTGGAATAGTAGCCATGACCAAAAAACAGGAAGCATGTACAACTCTGATTTTCACGTTACGATTACTACTTTCCTAAAGAGTCAGCTGCTGCTTTGGCAGAGTGCTCAGCTGTGATTAGCTACAGCCTGAGAAGTAACACCTGAAAAGTCTATACCCAGCCCTGTTTAAGGGAGACATAGCTGCTCATGGAACTATTACATACACACTTAAATGCCATACATGAACTCATTATTTTGATAGGAAATGCAAGATGGTATCTAAGATAATAACAACAAATAGCCTTGAGAATTTTCTTGCTGATGTTGTTATTTTCAGCCTCCAGCACAAGGTGTTTTGTGTGACTGGTGCTGCTACTTTACAGTTCTTACCTGTTGCTGATGAGTTGCAGCAAAGCTGTTACCTAATGTCTTTGTCTTTTCTTTTGGAATGTTGGGAGATGGTTGCTGTTGTGAAAAAAAACCTATATTTTTTGGTTCTGGAATGATAGTGCTTGAATTGTGTTGCATAATTGAAAAGGGGGAAGAATAATAATTTGTGAAGTCTTAGTGTGTTCTTGGTCTGCAAATAAATGTAAACTGATGGATTCTGGGATGCCTCAGTAAGACAAAGGAAACCATTTCAAAAATTGTTTTGATACACTAGTGATTTAAAGGTATAATCAGAATCCTTTGCCTTTTAATTTTTTTTTTCTGTATTTCTGAAGAATTCAGATATGTCAAATAGTTATATCTTGACCATGGTAAGAAAAAAACTGATGTTATTCTGGATGTGTCCTTGTGTCTGCAC
Source organism: Peucedramus taeniatus (assembly GCA_013400575.1). Classification (NCBI taxonomy): domain Eukaryota; kingdom Metazoa; phylum Chordata; class Aves; order Passeriformes; family Fringillidae; genus Peucedramus; species Peucedramus taeniatus. The sequence continues at coordinate 8,194 of WBNO01020397.1, read as the reverse complement.
TTGAAATTAGAGATTAATATAACTAGTAACCAATTTAAATCTTGGATTAACCAATTTTTTGTATTTGTAATTTTTATTTGTATGCTCATGCTTGTGACTTTTTGCTACAAAGAATGATACCTCAGGCACAATTTCACTGGAATCAATTTCTTGCATAATACATAAATAGCAGCTCTTCAGTGTCTTCTTAAGATGGGCAACAGTTTCTGGTGGTTTTCTCTTAGCTGTTTGAATTTACAGTTGCTGGAAAAATTATTTTTCTATTTTATGTAAACCAAATTTTGCATCAAAACACCTTGTACTTTCTTGGTTTAATATAACTCTGTTCTTACTATTTTTAACCTGTATTTGGATGTAGACCAAAAATGGTGACATCCATAAAAGTCATGTTTTGCTTATTTCATTGCTCAATAAAATTAGATTCTCCAAGAATATTTATCATAATATTAGTCAAATTCTCCTGAGCCATGGAAATGACCTCTGTAATTTATTTAACAAATGTTGTGAAAAAACAGAAACCTGGGAGGCTAAGTATTTGCTTAGAGGTATTTGAAGAACATTGTTTAAATCTTAATTTATTACTGCCTTAAATCAAAGAGGTTTTTAAAGAAGCTGGAATACCAAATTTATTACTTAAAAACCTTAGAATTACTAAGATATTTTTAGTTAAATCATTTTTAAGATCAGCAGTAGCCAGCAAGTGCATGACAGGGTAATAGAAGTGGTGAACAATGTGAACTTGCCGACTTGAGTTCTGTATCCTTTCCTTGGGCTGAGCTCGTGGATGGCTGTAACCACAAGGACACAGTCTGTGCTCTAGCTTGGATCTTTTTCAGTGACACCCCTGCTCATGGCCTGGCAGGGGACACTCACCTGGCTTCTGCTGAGCTCATTCAGGCAGTTAAACCCACACCAAGTGTCACAGAAAGCTTTTCAGCTGCAGTGCTTGTTTTCTGCAGGGTAAGGTCCTGGAGGGATCTCGCTGGGAGCTTAGCTGGGTGTGCAGGAGCTGGCACAGAGGCAGCATGAGGCAGGAGGTGGTGGCAGAAAGCTCAACAGAGGCAATTCCAGCATCACCTGTCATTAGATCTGGTTATTCTATTGTTAAAATGCACTATTTTGATTCTTAGGAGGGAGTGCAAGTGTTCTTAAAATATTAAATTGGTATAGCTTTGTAATGCAAGACTTACAGCAGCTTAAGACTGCCAACACAAGTCCAGCTTTAGGAAAGTGCTCAAATTGAGGAAAACACCAAATAGACTTGCTCTCATGCTTCTAGAAATTGGACACTTGTTTAGTGTTGTGTATCTTTCAATGTTTTGTAGTATTTGGGTTATTTTGAGTCTGGCTTTTGTATCCTGAGGGTAGCTGAAATGTGCTAAATGACCTTTTTTTTTTTTTTTTTTTAGCTAAGCTCTTAATTTCCCTCCGTTACAAAACGTTGAGCCTTTATGGCAAGATTCAAACAAGTGTAGACTATGGGACAGGAGCACTGGGTTACTGATTTCTTTGACTAGCATTGTGTCAGTTTATACATCTTGAAGTTGACCTCAGTCTGTGAAAATCCACACATTTGTTCTCCTGTGAGCCCATTTTGAGTGGGATTTTGCTGTTGGATTGCATGTCATTGAGCAATGATTATTTTGCCTTTTCAGCATGGCAGCATTCTTGAAAGCCATGCATGAGAGGAGGGAGAATTTGCTGTCTTTGCTAGCTGCTGGAGCATTTCATTATGAACAAGAGGTTAATAGAGATAGATATTGGAGAAAAAACCTTTGAGTACTAAGCTTTTGGCTTTTTAAAATACTCTATATACACTGTGGGCTGTCCACTTGAACATGGTCTAACCAGTGCTCCATACCTTAAGAGCAAGCACTTGAAGTACACTATTTCAGAGTGTTCTGAGATCTTTGTCCCCTCCTCTCCTAGAAGGGAAATATTTAGATTATACAGGGATGCTCAGCAAAGGTCTTAGTTTGCCAAGATGTCAAAAAATGAAGATCTTCCATATAGTGTTTGCAATGTCTGTTCAGGTTAGCAACTGACAGGATTTGGGCACTTTCTTGTTCTAGTAGTCCTTCTGTAGATCAGTTGCTTAAGATCAAAAGCAGGTAGAGACAATATCCTTTATAACCTGTTGCAAGCAATTTCTGTTTGTAACAGAATGTATTTTCCTGAAGGGAGGTGTTATCTATGTGATGTTTGAAGTGCACTGAATCCTTATGGAGAAATTAATTTAAGATTCCACTTACGTACCTTGGGTATTTCTTTAGAATACTGCTTCATATTAAAATGACTGGTTGAAAAATGAATATTGGAAATCAAACTCACCAGAAAAATGCAGATTTCTTACTCTCCTCCCCAGGGAGTTAAATGGTTGCTCTAAGGATTCTGAAATAGAAAACTTGCTTGTGATGGTCATATAAAGTGACTTGGTAAAATAAACAAAGTTGCTTAAGTGTTTTTATTATATAAACATTAATCTGGGCACATCTGTGTCCATGTGGGGTTTTCTCAGTGTAACCCGTTCTCTCCAAATTAACCTTTTCACTCTTAATTTCACTAATTCACTAAGGAGAGGGAGGAGGAATCCAGTTGTGGTAAAGACTTTGCTACTGGTTTCCAAATTCAGCTTTTTTATTACCATCTCCTTATCTCTTAAAGAAGGAGAAAATAATATCTGTGTTCTTTAGTTTGTTTCACTATGTCATCTGTAGTGGGAGAAGCTATTTTCATTGTGTGCTTAAGCTAAAGGTTTCTCTTCCTTTATGGAGTGGATTAGGGAAGGGTCTATGTGCTTTTCTCACCTTCAGAATTTATGGAGAGCTAATCTGGGCATTTTTGGTGAAAGGACATAGCAGACAATTGAGGTTGACATAATTTTGACTCTGCATATCTGTCTGTATAGTAAACATCTATAGGCAGCCTTTAGGATGATGAGATGTGTGAGCTCTTGGATTCAGGCATCTTAACAAGTCCCCTGGATACCCAGCTGGTGTAGTAACAGGAAGCTCAGTATCTTTCCAAGGGAAAATTTTGAGCAGAGCCAAGAGATGCCAGTGTGGTGTGTGGCTCCGGCTGGCCGTGATTGCACTCAGGGCAAGCTGTCTTCTCCAGTGGTCCCACTCTGCATCTCTTGTGGAACTGTGTCGAGGGCACAATGCAGTATTGCTGTCTCCCAGGGTTTTCTGGAAACTGCAGCCATCTGGAACCTGGGTTTTATTCTGTCAGAAGTAAAGCAGAAAGGGAAAGCCCAAACTGAAGGGGTCAGACAGAAAATTTTCTGTGGGAATCTGCAACTTCTGTCTCCATACAAGCACAGCCTATTCAGAAATGATTGAACTAAATAGGTTTTCATCCTCTAACTCTAATAATTTATGTTTTTTTAAAAATATTTTTCTTTATTCAAAATAAGTATTTTAAATGACCCATCACAATTTTTCTACAGAATAGCAACATTTTAGTAAATTTTCAGTAATTCAGTTATATTAAATTCAGTAAAGCTCTAACAGTTTTCAGGTTTTTAGTTGACTGATCAACTTTTAGTTTAGGAAAAACCCCTGGTCATTTTCTCATAGTAATCCTTTCCTAGCCAGCATGTAAATACGGCGTCTCTTACCACGGACCTGTACCTGGACTCTGCTCTAAAACTTTGCTCCCACATTACACAACTCACCTAACTTGTCTTTGCCTCTGTTTCCCAATCTGTTACCTATTTTTGGGTCTATTTCATAGCTCAATGCCTAATGTGCTATGAAATTGGTATAGTATGGTATGGCTTATGTAGGTGACTTATTTTTGTCATTTGATGCTCTTCTTCTAAAAATAATTGCATGTTGTATGTATAATTAAAATTAGGCTATATAGATACTCACTTTTTGTTTCTGCTTTTATGCTTTCATTTCAAAGCCTTTGATAAATAAATGCTTATTATTACTAGTTTATATCACTTAACTACTTCCCCCACTTCCTCACCGTACTCTCCCAAGATTTTCCAGTAAATGATTAGAAAAGTTAGCCAAACAGCAACAGAACTGAAGTGGCTTTTAAATTTCCCACTTGCATTTTGCTATACAAGCAAACTGTGGGTTTGAAAAATAGATGAGTGTGGGAAACTCCCCTTTTGCTAGCAATTCTAGAATGGGATTTTTATGTGCTGATATCAAAAGTAAATTTAGATACAGGTTCATGCATCCTTCTCTTGACAGGCAGCTGCTGTGGAGGAATGTAGAACTGTTGGGTCCTGCCTTCTGCCAGTAATTTTGTACTGGCTTGAAAAGCTTCTTGGCCCTGTTGCACCCATTTGAGCATGCACATGACTCCTATAAATAAATACCGAGTCAACCTGTCTACCAGTTTCTTTAAACTATCAAAACCCACTGTAATTGTAATCCCCACCATTCTGTGTCATCGTGTGTGCGTGCATGGGAGGGTGCAGGAATATGTATGGACATGCACTCCTGACTTGCATTCTTCCCCAGCTGTGTATGGGTTCACGACTCCTAATCATTTATTTTTCCATCTGCATGATCTCTTTGGGATGGAGGACACTTTCCACTGTGTCAGAGAACCATATGAATGATCATATTCAGCTTGCAGATTTCCCAAAAGAAAGAAAATGCAGGCTAAGCCCACATGTTTAAAGAAATAAGACTCCATTAATGACTTTAGAAAGTGACTTGAATTTACTAACTGAAAGGTCAACACATTTTTCTTCTTTTATATCTGGTTAGAGAGAAGATAAATATTTTTATTTGCTAGTGAGGAGGAGCAGTATGTAGGTGCCTATACATGTATCTTTACATGTAGACCATATAGACATATATGTCTTTACATATAGACATTTAGATAGATAAATGAACCAGAAATTTTACATGCTGATTAACAACCCGGGGTTTATATTTTTTTTTTTTTTTAAAGTATTAAGTATTAAGCATAATTTGAGGGCACCTCTTAAAAATGATGCATTTCTCATTACTTGGAACTTTGCTTTTGTCCTTCAGTTGCAAAAACTAATCTTCACATGATTTAAAAAGGTATGTGAAGACGTGCAGACTGTTACCTGTGTTGTGTACATGGAAACAGCAATTTTTCCATGGCTGACTAATGCATACCTTTTGGTTTGTGGCAAGAGAATTAAGATGTTTGTAGATTAATTTTTACTAATAAAAATAATTACAGTTGAAGAGAAATGCTTTACCTCAGGTTCTGAAACAAGCTTATGCTCATAAAACCCTGACTGGATATAAATTCAGATGAGTCAGAAGAAACAAAGGGACTGATTTAATGTTCTTTTGGCTGCATTTTGCTGCTAAAGTCAACAGATGACATACGGCCTGTGAACTTCTTATCTCTTTTCCTGAGATGGAAAAAGGGCGACAAGGAAGTGAAAGTATTAAAATAATTTTAGAATTTATTTGGGTTTTTTTTCCTGATACAGAATAAACAGATTGAAAACGTCATCTTTTCTAATAGCCCCAGTTTAGCTTACCATCTGCCATAAGGAGGTTCCTAGTAAATATGTGATGTATTTAAGTTTACTGTTGCAGCAGACTCTTTGGAGTGAGCAAACTGAATTTTGCCTTCTCAATAAAAATGCAATTGTTAGAAGCTGCTTTTAAAAGTTTTGCTTCTGTAAAAGTATTACTACTTTTTTCTTTTTTTCTTTTTCCTGTTGGAGAAAGTACCCTTGGGATAATGGGATTGACTAAAAGTACATTTATGGGATTATTTCTGTTTGGACTCATTACCTCTTCTGAATAAGGCTATAGAGGTTGACACCACATTGTTTTATAGCAATAGAAATTACTGAAGCTTAAGAAAAGTATGTTACAATCAGTGAATACAACTAATATAACAATATATAAAAAATAAAGGTTTTTTTTTTTCTCCATGTTGCTTGCCATCGTGTGCTTTCTCATGTGCATTTCTCTTCATTTGCAAACATGTTGTAGTTATTCCTGCTCTACTAAGCGGTTGCAGTAACATTGCAGATTGTCTTGCATTTAAATTAAGCATCTTTGATTAGTGATCCAGGAAGCTGCAGTGACTAGCAAAGGATGTTAGCTTATGTGTGAACTTTGTCAGAGAAACTGGCTCTGCTGTAGAAAATGACTGATCAGCTGGTGTTTCCCAGATGGCTTATCTCAGGACCTCTGTCTTCTCCAGCCTCCATGCTTTCTGCTTTCTGGCTAATGCTTCAGAAATCACTGGCATTATGGTAGCTTTTAAGACCAAATACCTCAGTTATGTCAGTTAAAACAAAGGAAATACTTAGCATAATCTGTCAAGTGACCCTACTGTGTGATGTGATCCTCTCAGAATCTGGACATTAGACCTTCAGAGTCATCTTTAGGGAGGATTCTGAATTTCACATAAAACCATCTTGGAATTAAAATTTCAAGACATTTTAATTATACAGGAACAGCTCCTTCAGGATATCTGGACCATTGGTAAAATACTTATATTATTCTGCCACCTATTTTAACAGCGAAGCAGCAAAGATTTCAAGACAAAAAAGGCTTGTCATAGTGCAAGTAGTCAAACACACGGAATACCAAACTTCAGTACTAACAGGATTTTTTAAACTGCTATTCTTTGTTTTCCTGCACTCTGGAAGCTAAAGACCCATGTGAATATGACAGTTTGTTCAGCACCACTTTGTTCAGCACCTCAGTGGTGTTAGAGCACAGTTCACCTTCTGGTTTCCTCTGAGTGGCTTGTAGAAGCACTTCCAAGCAGTTCAGTAACCTTTCTGTGCTACTATGTAAAGTAGTTGAAAACTACTTGTGGAAATTCTTTTATTCTATTTAAGTTAGCTGGTGGCATCTGAAAAATGTTCTTTTTATTAGACTTACTTACGTTTTCTTGCAACCCCTTCGTCCCACTCCCAAGCAAGGCTTCCATCTGTGGTGTTTGGGCTCCTACTGCTGTAATAATCTTTGAACATAGGTTGAGGTTATTTTTCTGTTAGTTGTTTTCTACTTAACCAATTCTGGTGTGTTGGGGATGTTTCTTGTGGGTTTTTTTTTTTTTGGTTGAAGTATTTTACCTAAAAAAAAAAATATAGTCATAAAAATGAAGTCAGGTCGTACTAGAAATTTATGCCTGCTTGTTTTGCTAGTTTAAATATTGAGCCCAAATCCTAAAATTTAGCACGGTAATGTTCTGTGTAGCTGGTGTCCTCAAATGTAACTAATGAAAAATAAAATTCCATAGCCAATATTTAGCATTCCTGAAAACCCTCTTGGAATAGGGGATTTCAGCTACTCAAGCCATTTTGTCTTACACAGTAATTGTTGCCAAAGAGAAGATTTTTCAGAAGTGTGTCTTCTGTTCTGCATTCTTCTCTAATCCATGAAATGCACTTGTGCATTTTTACTTTGATTTGCCTTTCATGTAATTACTTTTGATGGAACAGTTGAGGATGATGACTGTTAGAATTATGAAATAAATGCAAACTCCAGTAGGTTACATTTTAATGAACCGATACTGACTTCTAATGCTATGAAAACTGTTTTTGTGGCTGTTTAACTGTGAGTTAATGATTGGTTATTTGCCAGCTCAGCTGAAATACAATTTCTTAAATAAGATGTTTAAAGTTTGGTTTGTTTCTTGACATTCAGTGTGCAAATCTCAGTCTCACTCCTAAAACTGTTTATCAAGAAAATATTAATTTGAATTCTTGATAGCTAAACCAAATAGAATTGCAGACCCAGTTAGGTTTTGGGTAAGGCGTATCTTGAAATTCTGGTTATGACTGGATAATATAATACATTTTCAGTAGCTACTTAGTGATTTTGCTGTCAGCAAATGTATATGCTGTGGCTGGCTGGCTGCTGCTCTTTTCTAGGATGCAGGATTTACTTGAATCTTATTTCTCTGTGCAGGTCTCCTTGCTCTGGTGGGGAGCTGCTCTTCCTCTTTGTTGCCAGCTTCTGTAGTGCACTGGGAAGAGCTTGCAGTAGCAGTAAACCTTTTAGGGGACCTAAAAGTAATATTTTCTATCTACCAGAAGAGTGCCTGAGTGTATATTGCAAGTGGTTTGATATGTCTGAAAAAATGTTAGATCAAGTTGTTTTCTTGTTTATCTCATTTCAAGATCTTTTTTTCCTTCTGCAATGGGAAGTTTTGATTCTTATTTTTCCCCTCGCTATAGGGATATGTGTTCCTATTCCTTTACATTCCTTTTTAT